>APFE031066614.1:249539-284016 GCA_000404065.3 Pinus taeda
TGCTCAATACTCCCACTGCATGTGCAATGTCTGGTCTAGTATAGACCATTGCATACATCAGGCTACCAACTGCACTTGCATATGGAACACAGGACACGTCCTCTTCCTCTTCTTGTGTCTTGGGACATTGTTCAGAAGATAACCTCACACCTACAGGAATAGGAACCTTCACTGGTTTACTATCCTGCATATTAAACCTCTGTAGTATTGTCTCGACAAACTTCTTCTGGTTTAACCAGAGCTTCCTCTTTGTCCGATATCTTTTAATTTCCATGCCCAAAATATAGTTTGTAGCACCAAGATCTTTCATGTCGAATTTGGAGGACAATTGGGTCTTCAAATCCTGGATAATTTCTTTGTCATTTCCAACCAGCAACATATCATCCACATACAAGACCAGATAAATAACACGGTCCTTAATCGATTTTAAATACACACAATGATCTGCTTTGCTTCTGGTGAAGCGAAGTCCCCGTATAAATGTATCAAATTTCTGATACTACATCCTTGGTGACTATTTTAACCCATACATAGACTTCTTTAACTTGCATACTAGTTCTTTCGTACCCTTCACTGCAAACCTTCAGGTTGCTTCATGTAGATTTCCTCTTCCAGATCCCCGTGCAGAAATGCTGTCTTCACATCCATCTGTTCTACCTCAAAATCAAAAGCAGTAGCAACAGATCAAAGTAATCTAATAGAAGTTACCTTGGCAACATGAGAAAAAATATCACCAAAATCAATTCCCGGCACCTAGGAATAACCTTTTGCTACCAACCGAGCTTTGTATTTCTCCACTTTTCTTTCTGCATTTGTCTTCTTTTTGAACACCCATTTGCTGCCAATGGATTTCCTTCCAGCTGGCAACTCCACCAGATCCCAAGCCTCATTTTTGTGCAAAGATGCCATTTCATCAACCATGGCCTCTTTCCAAAGTTTTCCATCCTCTCAATCTACTGCTTCCTTCATAGTTCTGGGATAATCATCAATAATAGATGAAGCAAAATTTGAACAGAAAGCAGATGGACTATACCTTTCAGGCTGCCTTCTTTCTTGAACTGATTTTCTCACAGCTGGAGTTTGTGGCTCTTCATTTTTTGATTCCTCCTCTGCTGTAGAGTATGATTCTTCCTCCTTTAGTTCAAACTCTATCTTCATAGGTTCCTTTGGTTGGACTTCATGTTTAATAACATCTTTCACCTCTCTGAACACCACATCTCGACTGTACACAACCTTCCATGTGACTGGTTTCCAAAGCTTATAACCCTTTAAACCATCCTTATACCCAATAAAGATGCACTTTTTAGATTTACTATCCAACTTGGTTCGTTCTCCTTTGGAACATGTACATATGCATCACATCCAAATACCCTCAGATGTGAAAGAGAGGGTTTCTTACCAGTCCATACTTCTTGTGGAGTCTTATCCTCCAACGCTGATGAAGGTGACGTGTTGACTAGGTAACATGCAGTATCCACTGCCTCTGCCCAGAATTCCTGTCCTAACCTGGCACCACTGAGCATGCTTCTTGCCCTTTCCATAAACATCTTGTTCATTCTTTATGCGACTCCATTTTGCTGAGGTGTATATGGAGTAGTCTTCTGCCGTGCTATACAACACTTCTTACAGAATTCTTCAAATTCCTTGTTGCAAAATTCTCCACCATTATCTGTCCTCTACACCTTTATCTTCTTCTCTGTTTGATTTTCCACCAGAGCCTTAAATTCTTTAAACCTATCAAAGAATTTAGGTTTCTTCTTAAGGAAATATATCCATGTATTCCTTGAGAAGTCATCTATAAATGATACATAGTACACAGACTTACCCAATGATGGAACTTTCACAGGTCCAAACACATCACTGTGCACAAGCACTAATATCTGTTGCATCCTCTTACCACCAGAGGGGAAACTCACCTGATTCTGCGTCCCATATACACAATTTTCACAGAAATAAAAATCCAGAGAGCTATTAATGATACCTTCTACCATACCTTTACCATGAAGTATTCTAAGGCCCTTCTCTTCAATATGTCCAAGCCTTTGATGCCACATCATGGTCTTCTCTCCAGATACCACTAGATTTTCTGCTCCATTTTCAGGAACCATAGAACTATTTCACCTATCAACAATAGTGCTACCTTGCAGCTTGTACAGAGTTCCAATCCGAACTCCCCACATCAATACCAATGCTCCTCGAACCATCTTGTAGGTATCCTTCTTGGACACTATCTTTACACCTGCATCATCCAACTTGCTTATAGAAATCAGATTTCTGGCCAATACAGGAATATGCAGAACACCCGGAAGGGTTCTAACACTTCCACCTTGCAACTTCAACTTTACTTTTCCGCGACCAATGATTCTAGCCTTCCTATCATCTCCTAAGAAGACATCACCACCATGGTATTTCTCATACTCAACCACTCTCTATGAGGAGTGAAGTGAAAGGATGCACCTGAGTCAATCAACCATGCCTCATGATCTACATGTGTACTTGAAGAAGCCAAGTACACATCCCCACCTTCATCTGAGGTGGTTTTCGCCTCTGCAGAAGGAGCATCATCAGATCCCTTTCCTTTATCAGGAGCTTTAGATTACACTCCCTTCTGAAGTGCCCTTCCTTTCCGCATTTCCAGCACACCACCTTTATAGGTTTTCCTGGAGATTTAGATCTCCAGATTTAGATCTCCCATCGATGACTTATTTTTGTTTCTGTTCTGGGACCGTCCTCGTACAGACAAGGCATCACCATTCTGGTTGTCCATATTTTTCTATCTCATCTCCTCCGTCAGCAAGGCTGAGACTATTTCATCAAACTGCAAAGCAGTTGCATTGCTACCTATTGCAATAACCAGACTATCCCACGAGTCTGGTAGAGAACACAACAAACTGATGCACTTATCTTCATCTGAAATTTTAATATCAACAGATAATAACTGACTTACCACAGTATTAAACGCATTCAGATACTCTGTAACCGAGTCTCCATCTTTCATCCTCAGGTTATATAGCTTTTTCCGCAGGAACAGTTTATTCACCAGAGACTTAGATTGGTACAAAGTCCCTAACTTGTCCCACAAAGCCTTCGTCGTAGCTTCCCCTGATACATTCAGCAATACTGAATTAGAGACACACAATCGTATTGTGCTCTTTGCCTTCCGATCCAACTTCTTCCATTCTTCATCGGACACTCCCGTTGGTTTAGTACCTAGATCTACCTCAATCCACTGATCTTTATCCACCAGCAGATCCTCCATTTTGAGTTTCCACAACTCAAAACTCTGACTATTAAATTTCTCGATCTCTATCTTTCCACCACTTGGCCATCTTCTTTCTCCACCAAAATCGATCTCGCAGATCTCCCACTGAACAGGGTCTACCACAGGCCCGAGCGAAACCCCTCAGCAACAAAGGCGTCCCCTTGAAGCCAAAAACAGCTTTGATACCAAATGTAGGTTTTAACCCCGTACAGAAATTACCTGCATACAAATTCTAAAAACACAGAAAAATAAACAATGCGAGAGCATAACACATAAAACACATATACACAGAGATTTCCCACTGGATCTCAAAACCGAGACTACCAGCTTGATTTTTCATTATGTTCCTTTCAATGTTACAATACATATTTATACATGCCGAAGAATCCAATACCATGGACCGAAAAATCATCACGTCCAATACCATCGACCAAAAAACCATCCTTCGCGACCTTGATGTGGCCAAGACTCTTTCGGCACTACAAGACCAGATTGAGGGTCTTACCCTTGGTATCCCGGACGTGAGGACCGATGAGCTGCCTTTGCAGTTGTAGCGACATACTACTGGAGTGCCGAGTCGATGGACTAGGCTCTTACGATGATTGCACAGGCGGTGACTTGTTATCACCAACATCATTAGGCTAGGGTGCCCCCTAGCATTTTTGAGTTTTGGGTCATTTGACCAATTTTGTCTTGGTTACAAAACATTATGTTCAGACTATAAATAGTTATGGAATATATTTTTGATTTTCGGAGCTTTATTTTGGTATAGTTACATAATCCTACTGCATATACTGATGTGATGCTTCTTTTTATGAATGTCGCAAATGTCTATGTAACACATAATTTGCCAATGAGTCTGTTAATGTGTTTAATCTTCTAGAAATATGTTGATATTGGATGAAATCAAACTGTCTTTCCAAAATTTTTACCCTTAGGAACATGAGATAGATAGCTAGATTTCGTATAGCATAGATGTCAGTAAGTTGTAGAATGATGAGCTATGAGTCTAACCTGACGATAAGTCAACATATACCATGTGCGATGGCATTAGAAAGGAGTTCTATCAATACGTTGTACTCATTGATATTGTTCGTAGGCCGACTAATACACACTCCTCTGAAACATACTAACTCGCCACTGGGATTGAAAATGGCCCATGCCGCAGAAGACAGATTCCGCGAACTATGACTTGCTCCGTCGGCATATCCAACGAATGCTTCCAGTAGGTTCGACATCTACAACAAATGCAAAAAGTAGTTTAGTTAACCAAATTAAATGCTCTTGGTGAAAACAAAAATGTAACAAAAGCACGAAGATTACTATGTGAAATCAAGCATAGTAATGCTTGAGGTACAACCCGTTGCGAGGTTGCGCCAGTGGAATCCCATCGTAGTCCATGAACTCGTATGCTCCTTTTGCTAACACTCGTTTAACAATATAGGGACCCATCCATAATGATTTGAATTTCCCTGCTCTCAATTTATCGGATTCCTAGTCATAAAGTAACACCAGGTCACCCTCTGAGAAGACGCGAGGTTTGACATTCTTGTCAAACTGCGCTTTGACTCGTTTCTTATGAGCCTTGTTAGCTGAAGCTGCATCATGATAGGTTTCATACAAATGGATTAGTTGCAAGAAACGAGCCTCTTCTTCTGAGGTTCTGGGGAGAAGGTTGACTGCAAGTTTGAGGGACGAGATTTCACATTGAACCGGTAAGATTGCTTCCAGACCATACACCAATTGAAAAGGTGTGAATCCGGTTGCATTTCTTACCAATGTTCGGTATGCCCAGAAGGCTGAGTACAGGATTAGGTGCCAACCCCATTTGTGGACTCCAATCATCCTTTGCAGCATGCATTTTAGGACTTTGTTGATTGCTTCAACCTGTCCATTAGCTTGCTGATAGTACGGAGTAGAGCTGTCGTGGGATAGTCCCAATTTGGCAGCCAACTCAACCATCATGTGATTGTGAAAATGTGATCCATGATCTATGACTATGGCCTGTGGAATGCCGAATCTGGAGACTACGTGATTGAAAAAGAAAAGGGCAGCCATTTCGCCATTGTTGTTTAATGCAGGCATCACCTCGGCCCATTTGGTAAAATAGTCCACCGCGACTATTATGTACCCATGCCCCCCGGTCGAGGTGGGGATACATGTCATGAAATCTATGCCCCATTTGGGAAATGGCCCAACAACTACTACTGGTTGCAACAGTGTGGGTGGTCTTTTGGTTTTGCTATCGAAAATTTGACAAGCATGACAACTTCTAATTGCGGTTATGAAATCTTTGAACATTGTTGGCTAGAAGTATCCTGCTCGTAAAAAATTTTGCGCCGTAGCATAACCAGATTGATGCCCCCCACACGTGCCTAAATGGAAGTCATTCAGGACTTTTTCGGCCTCCTCAAGGGTGAGGCACCCCCGCAGAACTGTATCGATACGACGAGGGTAAAGAGTATCACCGACAATCACGTAGTCTTTTGCTTGGTATCGAATACATCGTTGTTCAGAGTGTGAGGTATTAGACCTTTATGTTTGTGTCTAGAGATAAATGATTATATCTCCATCCCACAAATCGCTTGAAGATATCATAAACAAATTTTCATCCACGATTGCTTCTTCGGATGTTGCATCATTGGACGACGATGGCAGATTGCATAGTAACTCCACGAATACCAGGGCTTTCTTTGATTTGGATTTTTTGAATTCCAAATCAAACTCTTGTAGAATTGCTATCCATTTCGAATACTTTCTCCACAGCAATTGTCGCGACAATATATAAGTCATGGGGTTGCAATCTGATAAAATGGTAGTTTTTTTGAAGAGGACGTAGTGTCAAAATCTTGGTATCAATAGAACAGCTACGAGGGTGAGCTTTTCAACATTGGAGTATTTCATTTCCGTATCATTTAAGTTTTGGCTTAAATAATATATAGGATGTTCAATTCCATTGTCTTCTTGAACTAAAACCATTGCTATGGTCGTATATGCTACAGCCAGATACAGGTTAAAGTCTTTTTGATAATTAGGTGCATACATTAATGACGCTTGTATTAAATATTTCTTTAAAGCATCAAAGGAGCCTTACGCGTCCTAGTCCCAAATGAAGGGTACATCCTTTTTCAAAAGATGGGTATAACCTTTAGCTAGTTCAGCATAATTCGAAATGAACCTCCTGAGGAAATTTGCTTTCCCTTGGAGTTTATGAATCTGAAGCAAGCTTGAAGGTGGAGGAAAATCAATGATTGCCTGAACCTTGCAAGGGTTGAGACGAATCCCATCCTTTGAGACAACGAAGCCAAGTAAACGACCATAACTGACACAAAACACACATTTGTGCGGATTGAGTCTTATCTTGTAGTGTCGGCAATGTACAAACATTGCTCTCAAATGGCACAGATGATCGATCCGCTTTCGCCAATGAGCTGTTATATCATCGAGATAAGGTTGAACGATGTTTTTGATGTCATGGAAATCATAGTTCATTACTCTCTGAAAAGTTGCTCCTGCGTTCTTCAAACCATAGGGTAGCTTGCGATATGTGAAGGTGCCCCACGGAAAAATGAATGCAGTCTTTGACTGGTCCTGTGGGTGGATATTTATTTGATTATACCTGAAAAATCCATCCATGAATGAAAAGATTTCACATCCGGTGCATTCATCAATTATCTAGTCGATAAAGGGTGTAGGGTAGTTGTCTTTCGGACAAGCTTGATTTACATCCCTGTAATCAACGCACACTCTAATCGTTCCTTGTTTTTTCATCACAGGAACAATATTCGATAACCAATCGGTTAGAGGAATGGGGTAAATGAAACCAGCATGGAGGAGTTTCTCAACTTCCGCCTTGATGGCAACGGATTTGTTGGGGTGCACCTACCTTAGCCACTTTCGTACCAGTTTGACATCTGGATACATCTTAATTTCGTGTTCAACTATGCTCGAGTCGATACCTGGCATTTCATCATATGACCAAGCAAAGACATCTCTAAACTCACGAAAGAGAGTGCTATATATTTCCATTTTGGAAGAAGAACAAGATTTTACCAACATGAATGTTCTTTACAACATCTTTTTCGGTCGAGATGTTTATGGCAATAGTCTCTTCGATATTGGATAGGTTTCTCTTGGAAACCATCGTGTTTACAGTATTCGTCAGAAAGTCAAATACTGAAGGATGGTGTAGGTTGCCGAAATTATCTTCTTTCCAAGTCGGAAGATGGGAATGATGGTTGTGATCTTCCCATGGTGCCCCATCAATCATCATCGATTGAATGATTCCTTCATCTGTAAGGTGTACTTGCGACCAAGGATCTGAAGGGGTGCCATATTCCTTAGACCTATCTATCCAAACACTTGACGAGCATTGATGCTGGTTCACCTCCCATGCTGAGAACATTGATTGTTATAATATTTCCAGCGGGGTTAGAGGTAAAACTTGCAAATGATCCATTTTAACATCGTTTTCTAACATCTTTTGAATGGAAGATATCATATTGCAGGTTCCTACATTAGCCACTTCCACCAAATTGGTAGGAGGCGGTAGGGTAAAATTTCCCATTAATGTAGGTACTTTTAGTAGGCCTACTCCGATATTATGAAGCATTCTAGGGCTTCCATGGATCATTGGAATGCTTCCCATAACTTGTGAACTACTGGGGAGAAAAGTTTGTTGGTCGATGATTGTAATTCCTCCTTGTGAAGGAAATGCAATTTTCCTAAAGTAGGTCGACACAACAGCTGCCATGGCATATATCCAGGGTCTTTCGAGTAGGATGTTGTAATCAAGATTCCCGTCGATGACTTCAACATCGATTTCTACTATTTTCCCCCCAGTTCGACTTGCAAGTTACTTAGTATCCCATATGGGGTGTACGTTCGTCCATCAAATGTTTAATGTTGTTGACGATCACGAAAAAGATGGATACCCCAGAGTTTTCCAGCAACTCATTGACATGATACAGGTTGATGCCCCCTCATCAATAATTGTTCTATGAACAGTTTTGTTCAGGGCTTTCACTTGAATGAGGAAAGCTAGTTGAGCTGGTAACTGAGGGTCGTATCCTTTATGATTAAAAGATACAAGATTGGAATCCATTGGGTCAATCCCACCTATTGCTGATAATAAAGCTTTCTTTTGGGAGGGACAATTTTGCAGCACCTCAAGATTCGACATCGTGGATGGTGATTGAACTAAATCCTCTACTATATTATAGTGTTGTGATGCTAGGGCACGAGGATTAAATGTTGATTTGTGTACTACTCCCTTCGGTGGTTTTATTTTTAATTCAGGAGTGATGGGTGGCACGACTTCTGTTGAAGTCATTGTTGAACTACTAGGTTGATCATTATCCTTGTTGTTCAACATCTGTGGATTCCCGTAATATTTACTCCTTGTCGTTATAAGAGATTCATTCAGTTGTTTCGAGACTGACAACATTATCACTTGGGATGGGGAAGAATTTTCGCTAGAAACCATATTTTTTCTTGGGTTTGGAAACACATCCGTCAGTACAGCTGAGGTTTTTGAAATTTTGAAGAATTTTCTAAGTTCTTCTTTATATGGAAACTCTCGGGTCCAGTGATCCTCGTCACATATACTGCATGGATTTTTTGGTTTCGCATTCCCAGAAGGGTTCGAAAAAGATTTTCTAGGAGATGAGTCTCCCTGATTTTTCTTCTTCCCTTGTTTTTTCTTCTTGCCTCCTGGTTTCTTGGTTTCTTTGCCTTTGTTTGTTGACACGGAATTTACTTCCAAGGCTAGAAGTTCCTCATTTGCATCTTGACTCGAAACCATGCAGGCCTTTTTCGATGTGGCCTTTGCGGTTTTAGTGCTTGTCATACCTATCACACCATCACCGGCATGAGAGTCTTTGTTTGATTTAGGAGGCTAAGGAATGGAGAATTCTGGTCTAGGAGCGTCAGTGATTTTATCGTAGAGCATGCCAAACTGAGTACAGATCAAGTCTAGATGTTGTGCACGAGAAATAACTTGCTCTTCAGTGATGACTCCCCCCTTTGCCACATCTTCTGTGACAGCGGGTAATAGTGACTTAATAAACCATTCAGTGAATAGCTAGTCAGGAACATATGTTTTTACCACTCTACGATGACGTCGCCACTCATGAATATGATCGGATATGTGAGTGGCTGTCATTTGTTTGAAATTGGTAAGCAGCTCAGTTCCTGTTTCGTACCTAATAGGTAACTAAAATGGGTTAAAAAGGTTGTGGCTAGGGTACTGAAGTTATCAAACGAAGCTCTAGGCAGTTCGATATACAACTTTGCTGCCGGACTAGTTAACGTGCGTTGAAAGAGGTGAAGCCGAATCGAATCATCATTGAGAGTGTTTGACGAACACCATAGATGAAAGTTCATCACATGATTCAATGGGTCTTCACCCAGATTTCCATTAAATTTAGGAATATATGGCGGAAGTTTATGCGGAATCGCCGGCCACCAAGGGGCGTAGGCAATTGGATCGTTCGTTAGACGACTTAGATCCAGTAAATCTAGAGTTGCCACGAAGGGCAACCGTTGATTCAGGCTTGGTTGAGCATAACCAGGATAAGATGGAATCATTTGAGCAGTCCGTCTTTGCATACCAACATAATGCATTTCATGTTGGTAACTTTGATCAGGTTGATGGGCATAACCATTATGATATGGTTGATACTGCTGCCCATTACTTGTAAAGACTTGTTGCTCATATCCTTGGTAAGCCTGCTGGAATTGCGGTTGTTGGTATTGCACCAGCCATGGCTGTGAAGCCATGGACTGTTGTCCAGCACTGACTGTTTGACCAAGATGGGGATTGGTGTTCCCCGTTTGAACCTGTGCCATTCCACTAGTGGGTGACTATGGTTATGTCGGAGGTACAAGAGATTGTTGTATGGCGACCTACAAAACTTGAGGTTGGCATACAATTGGTGACACTTGCACTTTCGATATTGCCATAATAGCTGGCGTAGTGGGGATGTTTGTCATAGGTGAACTTTGTTGTATTGAGCATACAACTCTTGGTTGTTGAGACAGGAATGGGATCCAACCGCTAGTCGTCATTCCAGCATAACCCAGATTTTGTTGCAAGTTCACACATGGTTGTCCTTCTGCGAAAGACAATGAAGGGGTATACAACCCTCCATACGATGGTAATCTTGTGCTCAAAGGAATAATTTGCATTTGGGGACCAGTTTACCCAAATTGACCTTGTGACGGATCAATTTGTCGAGACTCAACGTAAGAGATTCCAGATATAATTCCAGACGTACAAACGGGAATAGTCCATATTTTCGAAATAGTCCCAGGATGGACTCCATCCAGCGAATGAAAGCTAGTTGGGACAGATGGCACGCCAACAAACATTGTCGAAATAGCAGAAGGAGCTTCGGCCATTGCTGTGTCGGGTGACATTGTCCTTGATGTTGACGATTGTTCAGACATATTAAGTCTATCCAAAAGATTCCTCAGCGGTTCTTCAGGAACTTCCGAGGGTGGTTGAATATTCTCTGGTGAAGAAGGATATAGGGTGATCCCAGCTCCAAGTTGCATCGGAGTGCTAGATGGAGGATCTTCCACAATCTCTTCTATGGCAATCAATCCAAGAGGAAGAGGTAGACCATTAGGTCCGTAAAATATTTCTGGTGCCAAAGAAGATGTAAGTTCTACAGCAGTAGACGGTTGGGGAGTAACACCTTCCGAATCGGTTGTAGAAGGAGCTGGTTCAGGAATAGAAGTGTTAACCATCACACTAGGATTAGTTTTAATGTCCTTTTGTTGTTGCGGAATTTTTTCTGTAGAGGTAGGGATTCTAGAAATGTTTGGAGTAATCGAAGTCTCTGAGGATGTTGGAGAACTTGCTCCTACCAACCTAGGGGACTTTGATCCAGTTAAACGAGTTTGCTTTGTCCGGAATGGCTTCGCTTTCGGAGTCAACGATGGTTGACTCGTAAGT
Organism: Pinus taeda; assembly: GCA_000404065.3. NCBI lineage: Eukaryota > Viridiplantae > Streptophyta > Pinopsida > Pinales > Pinaceae > Pinus > Pinus taeda. The sequence goes on from APFE031066614.1 coordinate 260,762, forward strand.
CTCCGCAAACGACGGGGTTTTGATTGACTTTCTTCCATGATTGCGGATTACTTCATCAACTCAAGATAAAAAGAGAAAAATGTTTTTAGAATTAAATGAATTTTAGACGCTTTGACACAACTTGTTTTTTCAATTTTAAAGAGTCGAGAAAAAATAAAAGATGACTCTAGTCGCCTTCGATTTTTATTGAGCTTGAAGTGACAAGTGCTCAGAGGACCTTTTCTTTTAACGAGTCTGAAAAGGAGCGAAATGGACTTATCTGGAGATCTAGGTAGAGGGGATTACCAAGCCAATCATAAAATTGCAGAATACTTTTTACAATACGGTAGTCAATCTTCCCGAATGCTGTGTTCGGTGCATTACGATCGATAGGGAGGAAAACACAGCTTCTTAAGGATAAATCATGCAGCCTATTGTGGTGTCCCAATATATACGCGACGATACGTGGGAGCACAAGTCCGTACTGGCACTTGCCGTCTAAGAGTGGAGGAATCACCCAACCAACACTGAAAGCAACAGTTACCAGGCTTTACGACGCTAAAATATGTCTCTAGCCTAGACCTCTAGATGTTGTGCGTTAAGTTCCAAAGGGTTGTTAGATTCATTGGATTTATTTTAAGTTGATCTTGCTTAACAGTTTGCCTTTCAGGTTCACCATGTGATGTATGTATAATTCCTAAATGCAGTCTAAGATGATAAAGAAATTCTTTATCTTCTTTCAGCAATGAAAATCCTAGCTACTAAAGGGAAGAAAGTCAAGCATCTTTTCTTCACAGAGCACATAGAACACGCTAAAATGCACAGTCCTAAATCAATCCAAGCATTCAAAATGCAAATGCACATCCATGTATTTGTTTTTCAGCTCTCTTAATGTGTGAATGACATTAAGAAAGCTATGTGCAAAACTGAATTACTTCTAAAGTGACTGTACTCAACAAAATTCTTTTTCAAAATGAAGTGAAAACAAGAGAGACACTTCGCGATTCTGAAATGGAAATTGTTTTTCAACACTTTAAAACTAATAATTCAAATCCTATGCAACAGTAACTATATAATCGACTATATAAAACATTGAAATTGCTTTCTGAAACTGAAAACGATAGCTACTACACTTTCAAATCTAGAGACGACAGTTCAACCATGCTACTTTTTGTAGAAGAGAACTAAAATGACACACAATACGTAAAAAACATTTATAGTTCTTTGCACTAAGGAGGTAGAATAATGCAAGAGAAGCGGGTATTCACAGAACTACACTCACTACAGATAGCAAAACTCTTAAATAAGACTGAAAAGAGTGAGAAAAATCCATAGTCGGAGGGTAAAGTGAATCCTCCCTAACCATCGCACCTGTTACATAGTGAAATCAGTATGCAGTGCACCTACTCCATTCGGGAACTGTGATGCATACAGGCTGCCTTGAAGGCAGGGTGTGATGGTAGTAGTGTGAGACTTTGAACGAGATTTTACTCACACTTTGCAATCTAGTTCAGGTGTTTAGGCTGAATAAGTAAAGATCAGTGTATGTAAAACACAGGGGTGATCTAAGAGGTTACTAGAACCACCACTTAGGGCAATTAGATTGATTGCAGATCTATTGTTTAATTCATAAAAAAGACATGGAGATTGGCTAAAGCAGCATTGATCTACTTTGCATTTGTAGGACAAATGTAGTTCGAAGTCTAGCTGGCTTGACTTCAGGCTTCGTCTGTATGTTTATAAAAGAAACAAAGATAGATAGGCTAACAAGTAATCTAGTCGCTCCCCAGTGGAGTCGCCATTTTGTTATACGTGAATAGTGTCCACTCAGATGTTGTTATTCCCACTAAGATGGGTGGCTATCTTAGAAACAAACAATCAAAGTCTATTATTGATTCCTTTAATGATAATAGATGAGAGGAGAAACAAGAGGGCCAACTTGAGTCTTGCGCTCGATTCCCTCTCCTTCTTGATAGAGTTTTGTCGCTTCTTCTTTGTATGCCCAGCTTCAGAAAGACATGTGGAATCACAACAACATACTACTATGCAAGAAACAAGGATCTAAATTCATAAATAATGTAGGATCAGATGTGCATTAACCATATACAAGCATATATAAACAAATACACAATAATATGGAAGGAAACAAGAATAGCTTTATTCAGATGAAAAAAAGCAAGAAGATTACAACCATGTGCTCTAACCCAGCATCATCCTCTAGGTAAGAAGCCCTTCTTCACCTCAAGCAAAGATATATCACCCAACACTGATAATTACACCAGAATACCAACAACACTTCTCTATAAGATACAAAATTCCAGCCTCTAGATCTCTGTGATGAGGGATCCATATATAGATGATTACAGAGAGGTGAGTCATCTTCTGGGATCTTGATTAGTGTCCTCTCTTTGATAGTTCCTGCTTCCACTGGAGAATGATGATCTCTTACTCATCCCTGGTTGAAAATGGAGTGGCAAGTGTCAGAGGGGAAGCTTCTAGAAGATTCCATGATCTTCCACCTCTCATTTTTGTCCCTGCCATTTGTCCATTCCCGACCATCGCACCCTGTACATTGGGAAGGTCATATGCATCGCACCCTCTGCATTGAGCTTTCAGTATGGTCCAGTTTTGACCATTTATCAGCAGTTTTCAGTGGAGAACTTCTGGGAGATGATGTATTCAGCTGACCTTGTTCCTTTAGGCAGTGAAGTAAAACTTTTAGGGACTTAAGAGCCCTCAGTTTATGGACATTTGTTATTGGGGTTGAAGTGCCCAAAAATGTCTATAACATCTTCATCCTCTGATTCCTCCTATACTGTAGAGTCTGGTTCTTCCTCCTTTAGCTCAAACTCTATCTTCTTAGGTTCCTTTGGTTGGACATCATGTTTAATAACATCTTTCACCTCTCTGAACACCACATCTTGGCTATAAAAAACCTTATTTGTTACTAGGTTCCAAATAGTATAACCCTTTAAACCATCCTTATACCTAATAAAGATGCATTTTTTAGATTTTCTATCCAACTTGGTTTGTTTATCCTTTGGAACATGTACATATGCATCACATCCAAATACCCTCAGATGTGAAACAGAGGGTTTCTTACCAGTCCATACCTCTTGAGGAGTCCTATCCTCCAATGTTGCTGAAGGTGACCTGTTGAACAGGTAACATGCAGTATCCACAGCTTCTACCCAGAGTTCATGTCCTAATCGAACACCATTGAGCATGCTTCTTACCCTTTTCCATCAAAATCTTTTACATTCTTTCTGCAACTCCATTTTGTTGAGGTGTATACGGAGTAGTCTTTTATCGTGCTATGCCACACTTCTTGCAGAATTCTTCAAATTCCTTACTGCAAAACTCTCCACCATTATCTTTCCTCAACACCTTTATCTTCTTCTCTGTCTGGTTTTCCACCAGAGCCATAAATTCTTTAAACCTGTCAAAGACTTTAGATTTCTTCTTAAGGAAATATATCCATGTATTACTTGAGAATTCATCTATATATGATACATATTACACATACTTACCCAGTAATGGAACATTCACAGCTCCAAACACATCACTGTGCAGAAGCTCTAATATTTGTTTCGCCCTCTTAACACCAGAGGGGAAACTCACCCAATTCTTCTTCCCATATACACAATTTTCATAAAAATCAAAATCCAAAGAGCTATTACTCATAACTTCTACCATACCTTTACCATGAAGTATTTCAAGGCCATTCTCTCCAATATGTCCAAGCCTTTGATGCCGCAACATGGTTTTCTGTCCAAAGACCACTAGATTTTCTGTTGCATTTTCAGGAACCACAGAACTGTTGCACCCATCAAAAATACTGGTACCTTGTATCTTGTATAGAGTTCCAGCACAAACTCATTGCATCAATACCAGTGCTCCTCGAACTATCTTGCAGGTATCCTTATCGAACACTATTTTTACACCTGCATCATCTAGCTTGCTTACAGAAATCAAATTTCTGGCTAATGCAGGAATATTAGAACACCTAGAAGTGTCTAACCCTTCCACCTTGCAACTTGAACTTTACATTTCCACGACCAACAATTCTAGCCTTCCTATCATCCCCTAAGAAGACATCACCACCATCGTATTTCTCAAACTCGCAGAACCACTCTCTGTGGGGAGTGAAGTGAAAGGATGCACGTGAGTCAATCAACCATGCCTCATGATCTACATGTGTACTTGAGGAAGCCAAGTACACATCCCCACCTTCATTTGAGGTGGTTTTCGCCTCTACAGAAGAAGCATCATCACATCCCTTTCCTTTGTCAAGAGCTTTAGATTTACAGTCCCTTTTGAAGTGCCCTTCCTTTTCGCATTTCCAGCACACCAACTTTACAGGTTTTCCCGGAGATTTAGATCTCCCACTCGATGACTTATTTTTGTTTCTGTTTTGGGACCGTCCTCGTAGAGACAAGGCATCAACATTCTGGCTCTCCATATTTTTTTTGTCTCATCTCCTCCGTTAGCAAGGACGAAACTATTTCATCAAAATGCAAGGCAGTTGCATTGCTACTTATTGCAATAATGAAACTATCCCACGAATCTGGTAGAGAATGCAACAAACTGATGCACTTATCTTCATCTAAAATTTTGATATCAACAGATGCTAACTGAATTACCACAATATTAAATGCGTTCAAATGCTCTGTCACTGAGTCTCCATCTTTCATCCTTAGGTTATACAGGTTTTTGTAAGAACAATTTATTCACCAGAGACTTAGATTGGTCCAAAGTTCCTAACTTGTCCCACAAAGCCTTTGTTGTAGCTTCCCCTGATACATTCAGCAACACTGAATCTGAGACACACAATCATATTGTGCTCTTTGCCTTCTGATCGAACTTCTTCCATTCTTTATCGAACACTCCCGTTGGTTTAGTACCCAGATCTACCGTGATCCATTGATCTTTATCCACCAACAAATCATCCATCTTGAGTTCCCACAACTCAAAACTCTGACAATTAAATTTCTCGATCTCTATCTTTCCACTACTCGCCATCTTTTTTCACCAATAGAATCGATCTCGCAAATCTCCCACTGAACAAGGTCTACCATAGGCCCGGGTGAAACCCCTCAGCAACAAAGCTGTCCCCTTGAAGCCAAAATAACTCTGATACCAAATGTAGGTTTTAACCCCATATAGAAGTTACTTGCATACGAATTCTAAAACACAAGAAATAGACAATGCGAGAGAAAAACACGTAAAAGACATATAGATAGATGTTTTCCCCTGGATCCCAAAATGGGACTACTAGCTTGATTTTTCTTTATGTTCCTTTCAATGTTATAATACATATTTATACATGTCGAAGCATCCAATACCATGGACCGAAAACCATCGCATCCAACACCATGGACCAAAAACCATTGTGTCCAAAAACATGTGTGAAAATCATCCACAAAACCATAGGTGGGTCCGCCCAACATAACATAGGGTCCAGAACCAAAATTTTCCTCGGCACTACCCCAGACCCCATATAGTGGAGTTACGAGTACACCTCAAACCACATGTGACCCTCCCCCTCTAACTGCCAGTCAACTACGTGGGCTACTCATGGAAAGAATATAACACAACCCACCATATGGATTTGTATTCATTGATAGGCTTTCTAACATGATCATCCTAGTTGCCTGCAAGAAGAGTATCACAACAGAAGACACTCTGAAGATCCTCTTTGAATAGTTGTTGTTACAATTATGGATTGTACATAACATAATATCAGATTGGGATAGCATATTCCTAAGTGCATTTTGGTGAAGCCTCTAGTCACTATTGGTCACCAAACTCACCAAATCGATTTCCTTCCACCCTAGACTGATGGATGGAGAATGATTCTCAACAAGATGTTTGTGCACACATTGCAAAAGTACTACTCCAAACATCCATAAACAAGGGATGGGAGTCTCCTTATTCCTGGCATAACTATACCAAGTCTCTCCATAGCTCAATTAGTCATATCCCCTTTTAAGTGTGTTTGGGATTTCAACCATTGTGTCTCATTGATCTTGTGTTACCCCTTACAACTACCCAAGAAAAATACATGGATTTTTAATATAAATCCAACTAATCTATGAAGATTATTCAATGAATTCAACACACCCACTAGTAGGTCCATGAGATATTGTACAAATCTAATGCTAAGTACAAACAATGTCATGATCAACATTGAGTTCCACATAAGCTTCTGATCTGAGATAACATTTGGTTACATTTGTAGAAGGAATGCCTTACAATGGCCCATGAGAAACTTCAATCATTCTGATACAAGCCTTACGTCACCACCAAAGTTGCAGGTGATTTAACAATTTTTAACTAAGTATCCCCCACTCTTTGGCTACATCGATTGTTCAATGTGAATCACCTTTGGCCATATTTACCAATGTTAGTGGACACATTAGACATGTCCAAGTATATAATGCCAATAAATATGAACCCAGATTACATTGGACACGCCACAATTTATTAGACCATGAAAACCTAAATTATGAACACTCACCGAAAGGGGATCCAGTTGTATGAGGTTGTCAAAGTAGTTATGTTCCTACAATAACATAAGTGGCTCACCATGGACCAAGTTCAACAAAAGTTTCCCCATCTCATGGAGGCACTAAGCATAATGGGGACCATTGCTTCTTGAGTGGGGTGGAGTCATCCACGAGGATATTGGTGGCCACCCAGCTATTCCACCTAGATCATAACATTGTTTCTTATCAGTTTCTTATTTTTTATCATAATTTCCTATTTTGGCGGTTTTCTTTTTTGGATGTTTTGAAGGCTTGAACATATGGGTCCTTTTTTAGGCAGTAAGCGACATTTTTCGGGGAAATGAGCAAATGGGAATCTTCGGCTCATCTTTATAGTTGAAATTTATTCCCCTAGGATACCTTTTTAACGGGTTGTCATGAATTCCAAATGGAGATCATATGCCAAAGTTACGAACCTCAGAAGTTGACGTTCGAACTTACCCCACCAGGAACCATAATATTTTGTCTCTTCATATCTTAAGGTTAAGGCTTTGGATATTTAGGGTTTATCATTATTTCTTAATGACAAAAAGACCTTGGAGCCTCATTGTAGCATAGTTGAGGAATGCATGTAGTCATCACATCCCTTCTCAGAGATAAGTTACCACCATTCGAGCTAGTTTTCTTTCATTCTACATGTAAATAGTTTTAGCATTTTTATTTATTAAACGGAGTTTTGTTCTAGTGTGTCTTTGTGTTTTATCTTAAATATGTATTCAATTTCATTCTCTTCTTAAATTTAGATAACTATTCTAGATATGTCTTCATATTTCTCATCTAGCTAGCGACTTTTCCATGTGTAACACGCATTAATGTTGCATTCTCTTGAATCATGTGGGTCAATAATGATTAGAGTCATGTTCTTTGCAACTGAACTATGATTGATATAATTATTACACAATTGGAAATATATTTGAGTGTAGAACAACATTATGAGGACCACAAATTAAGTAAGAAAGTCTTTAAAAAAAATCATTTAAGGCCTTAAACTAATCCCAAAATGTTTTAGGTCTGATTCCTCCCAATTAGGTGGAGTCAATAAAACTGCTCTTCCAAATTAGGTGGAGCCAATAAAACTGCTCTTGTAACATTACTCCTTCACTTTTTCCACTGTGAAGGCATCTATATTGATGAGAAATTAGTTTGGATACTCTTGATAACCTTAAGACCTTTTTATGGAAACATTTGCACTATATTTTCCATAAAAATAATATAAAACTTATTAGAAAAATTGAAAATCAATATTGTATATTCAAAAATCTATTTTGTTTTCCTACATCCATCTATTTACCAATTCTTTAAATTCATTGTATAAGTATGTCGTATAATCCTTTAAAATTAAATATTAATATCATCATTAGCTTCCGTCCACCGATATTACACAATGTTTTTCATTCAGTAAAATTACACATGTAGTGTTATTTAGCTAAATTGCGGACACATTATTTTCAAATTAAATTCAAAATGTAGGTAGTAGAGTATTGTAAGTAGTAAGTTTGAATTTCAAAGAAACAACCTTGAATGTATTAACAATTAAACCATCTCTTTGCACTAATACACCAATTACAATTATTCCACAAATGTCACATACTAGCCAGTTAAAAAATCTCTACAAAGACTCGTATCCATGTAATTGGGGAAACAAATTGTTCCATGTCCACTAGAGCTAATATCTTTTGACAAAAATTAAACCATTCTTATTACCTACCATGTGTCATATATAATCTTGTGTTTGCTTTAAACCCATATTGCGAGTTAGCAAGTCTATGTTTTACTAAAAGTTACAATAAACCTTCCATACTTATAAATAATGAAATTATAGCGAAACAAATAATTGTTTCAAATTTATAATTTATAATATTTTAAGAAATATTATTTTATTTATTTGTTTTTAATTTAAAAAAACATTAACTTCAAAAATATATTATTAACCTGTCTCAATTTTTGTTTTCATTAATTTAAAAGTCAAATAAAATTACTCAACACCTATAAAATAACAACCATATTTAATTATATTAAGACCTTCAATAATTATGGGTACACATTACCTACAAATTTAGATATGTGTTGACTTTGTTAATTTAAAACAGTGCCCACATAAATACATAACTTGTACGAAATACTTTATGGAGTCAAACAGTGCCCACATAAATACATAACTTGTACGAAAACTTACATATCTAGGAAAACTGTTTAAATCTATCCATGGAATCTTTTTACTTATCAAAATTCATAATTTATTGGGCATATATTTTAAAATAAAATTTCGGATAGCCAACCTATAAAAAGCTCAAACTAATGTTTTACCTTAAAATAACAAGTATGGTTTGTAAAACAACTATTACGTATATCATAAAGCTACAAGAACAATCTTATAGCCTAAAATAATTGTTTTATGCATTGCCAGCCCAAAAGCCACTGTACAATATGAGTAATATTTTTTATTAGAACTCAAATCAGAGTATGATGTTGATATGTCCATAAACTATCTTACGTTCAAATCAATCTCTAAGTCTCACGTTCCTCACCTCTCATTTCTGGACTCCATGTGGATGTAGAATTAATAAACGAATTTGAAGGGAGCCATGTTTAGAATAAATCCAACCTACAACTGTACATTAATTCGATATTTTTGAAGATTCGCTGAAGAGTTTTCTGATATATTGCAACTCCTGTACAGCAAAGTTTCCTCTTTAAACTCTGAAATGAACCCTGTGTGTAGCTTCAAGCTTATTTAAAATTGCAAAGTGTTCTGAATTGAAGTTCCGCCGGTTATTCTCACCACCCTCAAGACAAGGGAGCCCTACCAAAGGCTGCGTTAGGTCGACTTTGAACTGTGCGTAGAGCGTGAAAGTGTACAGAAAGGGGGGATCGCCCTGGACAGGAGGTGTGTATGGTATAATTTCATCCTCTAATCATACAATAAAACTCAAGCGGTTATTCCATTGCAATTTTTTTCACGCACATACAATATGAGTACCTTAATAAAAATTCCATTACCTTGGTAAATCTCGAAATCGTTGCGCAGTGGAACGACCCTGTATATACATAAAAGGTCAATAGAGAGAAACTAAAAGCTTATACAGAATAGAACATATATAATTGGAAGGTTACCAGTGTAGATATTCTCCGAGTTCTGGGAAGTTTTTATCAGTGTGTGTCAGAACCTGAAATTTCAAGAAAAGTTAATATTCACTGTGATTGGAAATTCTATGTATTGCTCTTTTCACCGCTGGCGTGATTATGAATACATACTAGAATAAGGCGAGAAGGATTCCAGTCCTCATCCTCTAAGATGGCAGCAGGAGGTTGAAGCATTTCTTGTTGCCTCAATTTATCCCCATACCAGAGAAATCTCTCGCCGAACTTTGCAGATTGAATGACTAAGGGGGGCGCACTCGTGAACGAACGCGGGAACTCATTTTCATCTGCTTTCCTTGCATAGTGAAGAGTTTGCCTCTCAGGCAAACGGTCATTTCGATCTTCTTCCATTGCGAAATGACAATTAGACTCTTACACAAACAATTTTTTATGCTACAGGGGAGAGGGAAGAATGATGGAAGTGTTGGAAATACATGTATTTATTACGATGCGATAGGAACATAAACCCGATTTTTGGAGAGGAATATGAAACGATTGTTTACAAATCGAGGACGAAAATAAGAAATTGAGTTTGACCCATCATATAGATATATTCGATCATATATCTATATCTATATATTAATCAAATTTTTTTCCCTCAACGAAAGAAAACTCTATATATAATAGAGTGGAAATACATATTCCGGTCTAGGAAGGAATATCATCTGGTTTTGATTAGACACTACATTTAGAGAACATGCCAAAAATATCCCTAAAAATCAGATTCACAAGTACAAATTGGCCGTTTTTCAAATAATCATAATGCTAATGGTATCCGTTAAAAACATACAGCCCACAAAGATTATCATTTTTTGTATCAATTTTTCAATGAAGAGGTTACAAATAAATTTCCATAACGTATGATTCTTGGCCATCCATGCACCATTTTTGATAGCTTACTTAGAGAGCTCGCCCTCTTTTTTCTTTTTTCAATTCTTTGCCTATATGTTTGGAAGAGAACCATTCTAATAGTTAAACTCTGTTTCTAATTTCTTGAAAATGTTGATTTAGGTTCACTTAAACACTTTAACGATGCCTCGTTGCAGACTCTACGATCAGTTTGGAATTACCCATAACTTTAATGCTGTTTGTCCCTTTTTTTAATGAAAGACATCAAAATAGTTAAGAGAGCGACAAACTTAACTTTTGTGTTAGCTGCTTTCATGAGAGCTCACATAAAAATAAAGACTCTAGTTCGACAATAAAAAGGGACCCACGCAAAAAAATCTAGAAGGGATGGCTTGGGTCGCCTCATCATTTTTTTTTTAAGGAATGTTCTTAACTTCAGCTCATGACCTTATCCTTCTCTTTGTGCGCCAATTAAATACTCTAGTTAGTTCTTTAATGACTCCAGTTGGCATCTGTGGATATGGGTTTGTTTACAAAAGTTCTAGCCCATGCCAAGGTATTGCAACTATTTTTGTGTTTTCTTGCAACTTGCTGGTTTGGAGTTTAGAAACTAATCAAAATTATTGATAGAAATTTCATAGATAAAAGCTATTTTATAGGGTATCTAATTTTTACTAAACTTCACATAATCATGGTCACAACATCCCACCTTTTAACAGTCTTTACACAATTATAAAATTAATAGAAACATATGAAAAAAGTCTATTACAAATAAATGCGAAATAAGTTACTTCATAAAATCCATGCCCTATATATATATGCTTGCAAAAGTGAAACAAAAAATGTGAAATATGATACTAGTAGGAAGATTGGAATTTATCTAGCTATGTTGTTTCTATTGTTCAACAACCCAGGTTATAAAATAATCACTTATGAAATTTGAAACTATTTTCAGGTTTCATATGAAAAAAATCATTTCTTTTAAGTATGAACTTGGAAGAATCACTTTTATTTAATTCTTCAAATTGAAATATAAACTTACTCTTCAAATTTGATGTAGAATTAAAGTTTATTTTTGTAAGCTTGGAGGACTACATCTTAGTCATGTACAATATATCAATGATGGTGCAGGGGAATTGAACCACTGACTTCCCATCAAGGAGAGTCTTAACACATCAATCAATTACCATTTGTCCAAAACAGTGTAGACTATCTAAAATTACATATTACTAAAATAATGATAACTTGAAAAAAAAATAATCCATGAGCGTTTAGGTAAATTAGAAAATTTGAATGTTGTAAAAAGAAATTAAACTTATTTTCTAACCCACACCCCAAAAAAAAGTGAAACTTAAAATAAATATAATATAAAAGATATAAACATGTTTTAAAAAAACTACTCTTAATATTATTTTTAATATGAATTAATAATCATGTTATAATATAAATATCCAAATTAAAATACTCACTCGACCTAATGCTTCAAGTCTGATCCTATAATCACTCTCCAAATTAATGTTAAAGATTATTCCATCTGAAGATCAATGGTGTGTTGTAATTGTGTATTGTAATATTTTGGAATTATTGAGATGGTTCGTTCTTCCCGAAAAGCAATAAGAAGAGCAATAATCAATAGATGTACTCTATATTGGTCTATTGAAGTTCATAGATGTACTCTATATTGGTCTATTGAAATTCATATCCCAAATTTCTTGAATGGATCCATGTTCTTCCACAAAAGCATGGCAAGAGCAATAAATTGATGTACCAACGAGTAGAAATATCTGTAAATCTCTTCAAATTTGTATCATTGAAATCTACGTGGTGCAATCCAAAGCCTATAACCATGTAAAACCAAAAAATAATCCAATAAATTCCATACAAATCACTCGCCAGCATTTAATACATCCCTCCACACTCACACCTAAAACATCCTAAGCTAACTCACACCACATCCCCTACTTTCCAATGGATTTATAAAAAGGACAAAACTCTCACGAACGGCTAAGTTTGGATCACGATGGTTAACATACTCGACGGAAAAAAGAAAGCTTCCAACATAGTCATGGATGAAGGCTATCCTCTGGTTATCATATAATGCATGCAGAAGTTGATGAGATTCATTTTTGGCATGGGTTATCCTACACAAGGATCAAAACAAAATCTAAAATATGTTATAAAATTTGCATTTCAACATTTGTTAAGGCCGAGATGAAAGTAAATATAAGCACATAAACTACCATTTCCATAGAAAATTATGAGGGGATTGTCATAGAATTGCTTGAAGTGTTCCAATAATTATTTCATCCTCAAGGGAACAACACGAAGCCTACTAGGTGACAACTTTAATCAATGGATTTAACAAGACAATATTACTTGTTACTTTAATTTGTAGAAGAGTGAATAAGAGAAAAGGCATCCCTAGAGAGGTGTAATAAGAAACATAAACTTGTAGAAGAGTGAAGAAGAGAAAAGGCATCCCGAGAGAGGTGTAATAAGAAACATAAACAACAATTAGAAGAGTTTCTACAAGCATAGGAGTATGTGTTCCTAGAGCCTAAAGGGTTGTCACTCAAGAAGCAAGTGGAGCACAAAATATAGCTATTGCTAGACTTCCCATTGCTAAATGTTGGTCTATGCAAGAAGTTTTTTATAGAAGCAAGTGTGGTAAAACAATAGTTGTAGCTTCTATTAGAACATGGTGTCATTCAACCAAGTAAATCACCATGTTGGTCACCCATCATCATTGTGCCAAAGAAGGATGGGACATGGAAGATGTGTATTGCTTACATTGCACTAAACAAAATCATGCTCAAGAATAGGCAACCCCCTACCTACAATAGATGATCTAGTAGATACACTGCAACAAGCTAACTAATTCACCAAGCTAGACTTAAAGTCTAGATACACGAGGTTCTAGACAAAGAAAAGGTATCTAGAAAAGAACCTTCAAAAAAAGCAACGTTTTTATGATTGGTTAGTCATGCCATTCATCCTATATAATGTACCAGCTACATTTACAAGATTAATGAATGATACATTGTTCCCTTTTATAGATTCATTTGCTATTACATATTTGAATGATATACTAGTCTAAAATGTTATCTAGGAGGGTCACATCTCACATTTGATGTAGGTGCTTGAGACATTAAAGAAGCACCAACTACTATAAAATATCAAGAAGTGTGAGTTTTCACAATAGTATTTGGTGTCTATGGGGTATGTGATAGGGGGAGGTGAGATAAATATAGATCTTTCCAAGATGGAGGTGAGTATGAAATGACCATGCCTACTAATATTTCTAATGGTAGGTGTTTTTTTGGGGCAATAAAATACACAAGGAAATTAATTTCCTCCTTTTTAGCTATAGAAGCACCAATCCATGCCATAAAAACAAGTGACAAGAATTTCTAGTGGGGAAGGGTCAGTAGAGGAACTTTGAGGAGTTAAAAAAGAATACTAGCCAAGCATCATTTTTAGCATTACCAAAATTGCAACAACCCTTTGAAGTAGATACAAACGCAAGTGTATGCTATGGGAGGGCTCTTGTTGCAGCGAGGAAAGCCTATATGCTACCATTCTGAAGTATTTGGTGGGGTAGTTCTTAACTACCCTACCTACAATGAGGAGCTCTATGTCATAGTGCATGTTGTGAAGAAGTTGAAGCGCTATGGGATGGGGAAGGAGATAATAATCCACAGGTATCACCATCCACTACAGTACGTTGAAGCCTAGAGTAAGCTACAACAAACAAGAAATTATGCTTGGATGGGGTTTCTATAGCAATTTCATTTAGTGATCAATTATAAGAAGAGAATAAAAAGCAAGTCAACCAACTTAGTTTCAAAGCTATCCACATAAAAAATGAGAACTTTGCGAACTATGATGCACATGGATCCATTCAAACATCATGCATGCACAGAGACATATTTAGATAATGAGGAATTCAAATAGGTGTTTCAGTAGTTGTAGAACTGAAGCCATGTGCATGATTGTGAAAAAATCATTGAGTACCATCCACAATATGGGTTAATCTATGACCCTTAAACTGTTGTGGATATTCCACTTGACATTTGTCACAATAGATCGGATAATATTATATCAATAATATGAAATTATACACTATTTTAATTTTATTAAATGTCTAGAGCTATAGATTTTATTGTAATTAGTGCATGCAGGCGAATGTAAATTACGTAGAGGATAAAGAATGGCAAAATAAAAATATCATACATGCATAAGACATAAGATATGTTATTGGAGACCCTTTTCAGGGAAAATTGAGGTGCAAGGTGTTGTTTCTCTCCTATCTTTCTCTATCTAGAAATATGGTTGTAGGTACAAATAAGTATGACCTATGGCCTATGGGCTACTATAGAGCACAAATCCTCTCTATGTGCTCTACCTCTTATCGCTCTTGGTTATTTTTTTAAACTATGGAAAGAATGCACTCAAAAGAATGGAATGAGTCTTACTCCTAGTGGCTCGATTATAACATAGCCTCGTAGCCTACTAGTGATTAAATTTGACTACATCAACTATTAATCATAGTTACAATATAGACTCTTCTAGAGTATTTTACATGACAATCACATGGATATCCCCTTTTCCATGAATAATGGGGGGTTGGCGTGGCATTCTCTCGAATTATAGGTGTGAAAACATGTAGGACAACTTTTGAGTGGCATAAATTTTGCATATGGACTCCGATTGACGTGCTCCTTGATTTGATGGAAATATATTTATGTGTAGAATAGCATGAAAATATGAAACACTATAGTGACAAAGTTTTTACACCCAAAAAATGTCGTTTGATGCCTCAAAATGCTCTTGGAATGTTTCAGACCCTGTTTTTCCAAATTGTGTCTCACCGATAAAAAACAGTCCCATGAGTTGATTCCTCCACATTTTCCATTCCAAATGCATGGATATGAACGAAAATTAATATAATGATGCAATCTCTACCAATATATATGATATATAAGTTATGTGCTCATAAAAATGAGCAATTACAGTTAGTTAGAGATGATCACACCTCCAAGGTTGTAGGGCACTTTGGTGTAGAGAAGATAATGTCCAACTTATAGAGGTATGTATATTGGGTCAAGATACCAGAACATGTAGCTAGGTTTATAAGAGCATGCATGCTTTTTTGTGTTGGAAAGCCTAGTAATAAGAAGAAAGGTTTATATATTCCCTTACCTACTCCCACTTTCCCATGGGAAATCATTTCCATGGACTTTGTGGCAGTTTTACCGACAACTAGGAAGGGATATGACTACCTGTTCATAGTCGTTAATAGGTTTAGTAAGATGTGTGTTCTCATTCCTTATAAAAAGACCATCAATAAGATAGAAGCAACAAACCTACTCTTTGGACAGGTCTGGTTGTGGTTTCAGATACCATGGAGCATCATTTTAGTGAGGGACATAATATTTCTCACTGCATTTGACTAAATTGTGGTCGAAGTACACAAAGTTGAAGATTTCTACAAGTTTCCATCCACTGATAGATGGCTAGACATAAGTAGTCAATAGAACTTTGGTGTATATTTTCAGCGATTACAATTAAAAGCATATAAAGACTTGGGATGAGAATCAAGTATATATACAACACTCTTATAATAACGTGGTCCACACCTCTATCAATGTTTCCCTATTTTAAGCTTGTTTTTTATTTTTTCCACCTTCACCTTTAGAAATTTCATATGGGAAGGAAGGAGAAGTAAGGGTGGATCTTACAGGAGATTCCTTTAGGGCTAAAAATTTTGTTCTGAAGATCATGCATGTCCATATCATCTACAAGAGCCATTACAGAAGTCATAGGAAAAATATAAGGTAAGGCATGATAAATAGATAATAGGGAAGTTCAAGGTGGTAGATAGAGTATTTCTACAATTGAACAAGGATAGGTTATAGTATTTTGGTAATAACATCAAGAATCTATGGAATAGTCGCTTTGAGATACTATAAAAGGTGGGAGATAATTCCTACAGACTTATTCTACTCCTATATATGTGCATTTACTTCGTTATCGAAGTACATAATTTAAATATCTATGAGCCTTCCATGCTATATGAAGAAGAGGAATAACCCATACCTTATGTGGAGGATTTGACAATGGACACTCAGGAGGATTTGATAGAATATGCAATTCTGTAGAAGAGGTATGGGACTAAAAGGTAGGGGAAACATGACCATTGATAGATTTGGTTGAGAGGATAACTTCCAAGCAAGGCTAAATGATACACATGAGAAAAGGTGGGGGAAAAAATTCCTAAGCTCATTGAGTAGAATCTTTTTCAAACCATGAGCATCCCAAAATGTCTAGGTGTGATCTAGATTGGATCATGGTAATTTTTTCATCCATCTTGATGCTTTCAGAGTGGAAAAAGTGGAGGAATTATTTCACATGACCATGTTTACCGATGGAACCCAGTTTGGAGAATTAACGTTTTAAAACTTTTGAGAGAACTTTAAGGCATCAAATGGCATGTTTTGGGGGTGAAACTTTGTTACTTTAGTGCCACAATTTTTTTCATATTCTACACATAGATACCTTTCCAACAAGGCAATAATTGCTTGAATCAAATTCACTAAACACAATTTATTCCACTTTGAAGTTGACGTTCTTGTTTCATCCCCCATAATTCAATGGTATGCCACCTTACCCCCTATTACTAACGTAAAAGGGCTATCAAATTATGTGGTAATGATGAAGAAGAATCTATGAGAGTCCACACTGTAACTCTAGCTAAGAGTTGAGGGAGTAAACCCAACTACTAGGAGGCTATCATGTTGTGTTATAAGCAAGCTACTAGGAGGAAATGGATTTCCATTATTTTTTAGTGCATTTGTTCCATAATCAAGTAGAGTAGCTGAGAGGGATATGAGATAGAAGATAAAGATAATTTGTGCATTGCAATAGCCCATGCACCACATGCCTTACTTATTTGTACTCATCACCAATTTCTATTCACTAGTTTTCCCTTGAAAGGGATTCCTTGGTTATATCTTGTGTCAAATCATGGTTTGTAAGTTTTTGTTTTGCTTCTATATATTTTATGAATAAATTTAATCTGTTTACATACATAATAAATAATAATCTATGCATCCATAGATCCAAATGGAAATAAATCATTTTAGCCTATATTAAGGATTCTCAAGTATAATTTTATCAAATATGCCGTGAGGAATTTCCAAATGGAATATCCATAGAAACTTAGGAATCATGAAATGATATACATAAGTAAATGAATATACGATGGAAGATGTGACATTGGAAAAATAAATCGTAGCTACAAGTTGAGACTTATGTTTTACTTTTTTCCTTTCATGTATAAAGTGAAACTACAAAGAAAAACAATAATCATTATGAATATGGTGCAAAAAATAATATTTTGAATGGTAGCTACAAAATAATATACCTACTTTGTTATGCTCTCATATCCCACTCCTAGCTACTAATATATGGAAAAATAACAATAACTAAGGAATCAAACTAATTCCTTCCCTAATAGCCTCGTATTTAAAATACCTTAATATTATCCGAGTGTGATAGCTAGGGTATTTTCATTCATTCACCCTCAATAGTCAACAAACTACCATGATTCCCATTATGTACATTACTGCATCTAGATTTTCTCTAATTAGTTGAAGGAGAAAAATATACAAATAAGGAAAAATGGATTTGGTCCAACAAATGTCTTGGTGATCTAAAAAACTACTACATATTGCAATGGTTATGTTATTTTAACAAAAAATCGAAGATGCTACACATGTGGAACTATTTTGAGATTGGCGATAAGCAAGGAGAGAATGATGATGATGGGCCATGTGCCAAAAAAACACTACTTAAGGAGGAATTGAAGTTATGTACAACTTCCACTATATGATATGTGTATCTTATATTCATATTGTGTATGTTAGTAATGGTATAAGGATCAAGAGAATGAATAGAATCAATAGGGAAAAGACACATGAAGATATTTTTTGGCAGTTAATTGAGGTAGCAATTTTATATGTCATTGGAATTAAAGAACATGTTTGAGATAAAAATTTCCATTTAGTTCAAATATTTTAAAAGTCTATATGATTTGAAATATGGATGAGAAAACGTATTTCTTCTATCACCCATGTAGTAATGGTAATCAGGATTACTGTGAACCATTAGACCAGGTTAATGTACGAGATCACATATCCCTTTCAATTGATCCATTTTGTAGTTGTGTAATTAACAACATTAGAGGTAGGTCAATTATCCATTTATATAGATTGTGATAATGTATTATGTATTGTACATATTGGTATGATTTTTCCACTTGTTAACATATTTTTGGTCCTTAGGTAGACATTAATGACCTTATCATATCTTAATTATTACAAGTTATGATAATTATTAGGAATTATACATTATATTCTATAGGAATTACCCTAAAAGCTCATGATTGGGGTGAGTATTATTGGTTAACATGTTTTCTATATCTCCTACCTCATATAGAGATAATTGGCCTATTACATAAATCAAAGGTGTCTTCAACTAGTCAATACCCTAAAGAAATGTAACATGTTGGACCATCATCTCCATCAAATGGAGTAATGCCTATTGTGTACATGGAAGCATTTCTTGTGTAGGATGGAATATTTTTCTAGGAAACTATGAATGGGGTGAATGGTTTCAATAATTTTAATATGAGTGTCTTTCATTGGATCAATTTGGTGGCACATCCAAACCTACCTCCTAGAAGGACAAGGGATGGAAATAGTTCAATTGTCTTCCATAACAAACTCTATATATAGTGTCATTGGGAGTTATAATGGGATCCCTTATTTTTATGAGGAGACACATAAAGAAAAATGTACCTTTTGTCCATTCAATTATTAATTATTGGTTGATGAGTGAACCACTATGTAAAAATATGAGGCTCATTATTGTTAATAATTTTTTCCATTCAAGGGACTTTGAAGAGGATGAATACTATCTCTTTACTAATCTTTATATTTTCTTTTGGGCATTATGATCCAAACCATTTGTATATGCATGATGTTTCCTCCCTAAATAGAATCCAATGTTTTATAATGGATATTAGCATAGCTAATTTTGTGAATAATGGAATTAATGGTGTGGGAAATAGAGCATTTAATTTAGTATCTAACCTAAAAAAACTTATATTTATGAATTTCCCAATAAAATATTCAAAACATTATACTGTAAATGTGATTTATTAATGTATATGTGTGTTTGTTGTGTGTGTGTGTGTGTGTGTGTGTGTGAGAGAGAGAGAGAGAGAGAGAGAGAGAAAGAGAGATTTAGAAACGAAAAACAATAACAATAAATAACATGGAAACCTTGTGTTGTTTTTTTTCACATAGGAAAATATGGGCAAATCAACCCCAAAGTGAATCTAATCCTGTCGGCCAGACTATCACGACCTAACCCCAAGGGCATAGAGGAGAATTGACCCTGCGACCTCCCGATTAGCGAGGCACTTAACAACAAGACTGGTTAAGCTAACCCTTGGGGCTGAAACTTCTGTTGTTATCCTACAATGGAAACTCTATATTTGATATCATGCTATTTAGACACATGAGTGTGATTAAGGTTAAGGAATAAATGTTAGTTTGAACTAAATTACCAATATTCAAGAGGATAAAACTTGGTTTACTTTATTCAATTCCAAGTCTGAAAAGAGATATGCTATCCAAATAGGCACTATTAGAAAAGAGACCTTTAGTGATAGTTCAGGGTTGTGACAATTTTGTCAAAATGATCTCTAACATATTTTTTAAGAATTTAGGGGTGGCTTTTGAAACCCCCCCACTGAAAGTCACGAAAGCTGAACCTTTTCTTCCCGGTAAGGGGGGAGGTGGTGGTGCTTCTAACAATCACATATAAAAGTGTTTTCTCAGTATTTTTCTCTTCTTTTTTTTACGAGGGAGGAGCTAAATCAGTACCCTTCAATATATTTTTCAAGGTAGTTTTTTACCCCACTCCCCCCCCCCCCCCCCCCCACCCCCCCCCCCAAAAAAAAAAATTGTTATGAGAATTGAATGTTTGGAGGAAATCACTTAGCAATCATCTCTAAAAGTTTAATTGTCATGAATTTTTTGGGGGTTTGTCCAATAACGCCTCCAAAAGTTCAGTTCTCGTGACATTTAATGGGATTTCTTTAATGAAACCCCTTAAAATTCACTAAAAGGTAACTTTTGGATGTGTTTTTGGATAACCCCCTTTCCCAAAAGTCATAATATTTGAATTTTTATACGAAGTTGCTAAACCACCTCTTCCAAATGTTCACTTCTCATTAAAGTTTGGGTAGGGATACATTTGGTGTAATTATTTGAACAAGGGGACATAAGAATAACATAGATGGGTAGAAGTAAGAGGTCCAAGCATTGTTTACTAAGATGTATAATCCTAGCAATAGAGATTGAGAAGAGGGCTTAGGACCTAATGACATAGTGTTAGGGGGGCTAGAGAAAAGGAAGTCATAAGAATTGATAGGGGAACCCCTAAGAATTTTGATAAGGGGATTAGGGACCCCATTATCACAACTCATAAGATCTTAACACATAACCACTAAATTCTCTATCTCATTAACCCCCAAGTCATAATTGATAACCCCTACACTCGTAACTCATAACTCATTGATCCTGTCATCTCTTAAACCATAATCTATTAACTCCTTAACCTTTAGCCACTAACCTAGAATCCTTGAACCCTTAAGCCCTAAGCACTTGTCCTCTCAAACCCTAACCCTTAACCCTTAAACTATAAACACATTAACCCATTGACAATTAAATCCCATAACCCTTATGCCTTTAACCTTTTAACCCTTGGCTTAACCATTAGCCCATGAATCCCTTGACAACTATGACATTAACTTATAACCCCTAAACTCCTTACACCTAAACATATTTCCCTTCAACATCCTAGCCCTCACCCTTTACACTTTACCCTTAACCCCTAACTCCTAACCCCTAAAATTCTTAACTCCTACAACCCTTATTCATTCAACCCCCTAACACATAAATATGTTAAAAACCAATCATTGACCCCTTAACATTGTACTCATTTCCATCATCAATTCGTCATGTGCTTGTTGTCTGCATGATCAGTGTCCTTCTCAAATCTAGGTGCATTACATAATTATAATATCATGGATGTCACTTTAATTGTTAGTGTAATTGTCATATTCTTCTTCATAATATTGTGAAAGGTTTCAATGAACACGTTTATGACTCATATAGGGCCCTGATCAGAAAATTCCTCAAACGTGGGACTTTGGACATATAACCCACCATTATCATCATTGTTGTTTTCATTAACCATGTCATCAACCCTTGCAATTATTGTCACATTGAACATTTTCCAACTAAGATATAAGCATTTATATGTAATTCATGGATGTGTCATTGGTTTGATGACACCTTGCCTTGGCCATCTAGGACACTAGGTGAAGGAAAATATTGTTTTAGGTACCACATTTAGCTTGCTATCTATGATCCATGTGTATATGATATCTCCAATGTTTATTATTTTTTATTGTGATCACTTAATCACTCTATTATAAATCTTGATGCTTTCGATATAGGTTCTAAGTTGAGTTGTTATATGGTTTTTCATAATTTTACTGAGAGATGTCATGTTGATGGTTTGGGTATATACTTGGTGATTTAGTAGATGCTACACATAAATCTTATTGCACCCCTTATTTCGCTTATTTAGATTTTATCCTAGGTCATTCCATAGGATATTCATTCCTTTTCATCATGTGACACCTTTTTGATTAAGCATTCATAGGTTGGGAAAATTATTTCCCCTTTTGTCATTTGGGATGAAAGAAAAGAATCACTTGAATGCCAAAATCATTAAATATACATTACAATGATGTATCTAATTCTAAACTCTAAGGATGAAGAGAAAATTTATGTAAATATTATATCTATGAGTTGTGGGAAACTGATGAAATTCAAATTCTGTAAATCCTAGATATAAGAAAAAGGAAAAAAAATCAAAATAAGGCCTGGTAAATCGTAAGTCACGTAGTCACTCCCTCTTTGGAAAAAATATGAATCTATAGAATCCTAGTCACACTTGATCATCTTAATATTGGAAGCTATGGAATTCCTCCATAGCCCACATTTAATTATGAAATATAATTTCAAGTGATGAAGTAAAAATAATCCTATTATCAAGTCAGCTTTAATCCATTGGAGAGAAAAATAATTATTCAAATTTAAATTTCCACCAAAAATTAAAGGTGGACATCTCAAAAGGAAGCCACAGGGAATTATATAAATGTGAAACCCTTATCTCATTAAAGAATGAATTGAATAATTTCGAGACCTAATTATAAGGCATGATATTTGTCTAGTATGGTTCACATATATTTATGGTTTTGCTTGCATAGGTTCTGTAAGGCTTGCACTTTTGTTCTCCATATAGTATGGGCATCAATTTAGTTTTTTTTGAGGTTTGTCTACCGAACAAAAACTCACTCAAACAACAACTTGCATGTGATGGATCACATATAATTTCACTCTATGACTATGGCAATTGATATAGTTTTATTCTATGGTTCGTGCGCATGTTACCGTGACATCGATATTTGGTATGGGCATAGTGTCTAAATGCATTATTGTATTCATTGATATGGGAATCACTTCTATTTATTATTATGGGGATTTCTATATTCACTATAACATGGGAAATTATCATATATATATATATATATAT
>APFE031066616.1:4305-23405 GCA_000404065.3 Pinus taeda
TTTTCCCACATGAAATAAACTTTTCTCTGCATAAAATTCCGTGAACTTTTCTCTACATGAAATAAACTTTTCTTTGCATAAAATTCCATGAACTTTTCTCTACATGAAGTAAACTTTTCTCTACATAAAATTCCGTGAACTTGAAAATAACTTTGTTGCACTATAATTTATCATCTGAGTGATTTGCCAGCAAGGACAACACTTGTCTCATAATGCCAACAAATACTTTAGCTAGATCTTCATTCTCTATCTATCAACATGAATTTAAAGCATGATTGAATCAATATTAAACTATTTGACCATCATAGATTGTGCCATTTTTGACAAACTGCACACAATATTATTTTGCAAGGCAAATTAAAAAGTAGTGGCATTTGAATTTGCATCACTTTCAGAATCTATTTTTATCTTTTTTGGTGGGGTTCATATTTTATTTTCTTTTTTTATCCTTTTCTTTTAGTCCTTTGATTTTTCTTTTAGGACTTACCCTCTTTACATTTTTTATTTTCAATATGGGAAAACATTTTGCAGAAAGAAAAACTATATATAATATTACAAGACTAATCCTGGAATAGGCGGGTGGCCAACAATATCCACCTGGATCATTCCTCCCCCCTTAGGAAGCAATGGTCTCCATTGTGTTGAGTTCCTCCATGAGATGAGGAAACTTTTGTTGGTCTCTAGTGAGCCATTTTCTTTAGTGCAGGAGTTGGACGGATTTTACAACTAGATATTTTTGAATCTTCTGCTAGTGAGTGTTCTTGATCTACGTGTCCATGATCCAATCAGTTGCAGCTTGTTCCATGTAGTATGGATTTAACTCTATTGGTGTGAGTTGTTCTACAATGTCGGATGTGTCCAGCAATGGTGGAAAGTATTGCCGAAGGCGATCCACATTGAACACTCAGTGCAGGCCAAGGAATGGGGGAATCCTGAACTCAAAATAATTATCTCCCATAGCCTTGGTGATGGTGTATGGCCCATACGATGCAGGCGAATCTTGTGGTGGGGCCCAGCGAGGTGCTCCTTCTACAAATGTAGCCAAACTTTTTCACCCACTGGAACTTGTGTGGCACTCAATGTTAGCCATGTCATTGCTTGTACTTAGAATTGGCTTTGTCTAATATGTCATGGACATGTTGGCTGATGTGTTGAATGTGCTCAATGAAGCTATTTTCCTTGTTGGCTTTGGACTAGACATGAGTTGAATCTACCTGATTCGCTACAAATGGTATGGCCACATTAATGGGACATGGTGGTTGGATTCCCAAGCCCACCTGAAAAGGGTTGTGGCCAGTCAAGCTATGGAGAGCCCGGTTTTATCTATGTTGGTCATAAGGGAGGCTCTCATGCCATGTGCGTGGATGCTTTGAGTTGTACATATGCAAAATTTGTATGATCATCATGTTTACGACCTCTGTCTAGCCATTAGTTTGGGGATGGAAAGTTGTGGACTTAGTGAGCTTGGTGTCTAGGATTGACCAGAGACTAGACCAAAATGTACTGAGAAACCTGCTATCCCGATCTGAGATGATAGACTATGGAATCCCAAAGTGCACCCACACTTGTTCAAAGAATAGTTTAGTAGTGGCTTCTACTGTGATACTCTTCTTACAAGCCGTCATAATGGCCATCTTCGAGAATCTATCAACAACCACAAAAAAAATATTTGTTTCCATGCTTAGTAGAAGGAAGGCCTGACATGCAATCCATGGAGATGGATTCCCAAGGTCGACTAGGTGTAGGAAACAGAGTATATGGACCTTGATTCTTGATGGTCACTTTGGAAATGGTGCAAGAAATGTAGGATCTGATGTACTTCCCGACATCCTGTTGAATATTCAGCTAATAGAAATACTTCTATAGTACTCCCACCATTTTCTCAACCTTGAAATTCCCAGCCACCCGACTGTAGTGTGATTCCCAAATCATGTTTAGACGCTCACTTGAAGGAACACAAAGGTGTCCCAGATGGAATAACAGAGCATCCTGGAGGTGAAAATATGGAACTTGCTGACCCTCCAAGAGCATATGGTATGTGCGGTCAAATTCTGGGTCACTTTTGTAGAGAAGTGGCCAATTAGAAGTCTTGTGCCCATAAGAGTTGAGCACAGTAGTTAATGCCATGATCGTTGGCCGACTAAGGTAGTCTTCAACATTATTTTTCTACCCTTCTTGTACTTGATATTCAAATGGAATTGTTGTGGATATGTGGACCACTTCTTATGGTGATCATTCTGCAACTTCCCTTGCGTCTGTATGAACTACAAGGGTCGGTGGTCTTTGTGGATGACCATTTCCTTCCCCAAGATGTAATGCTTCCATTGTCGGTGGGCCTGCACAATGGAATACATCGCTTTGTCATAAGTGGTATACTTCTAGACTGTGTCTGAAAGTGTCTCACTATGATATGCCACTCGATGCCCCTATTGAGTAAGGACTACCCCGGTAGCATACTCAAATGCATCTGTCTCAATCTAAAATGGTTGTTGCAAGTCTGGTAATGGGAGCACTGGTGAAGAGCAAAGGTGATGTTTCAACTTTTCGAATGCCTTTTGTTGATATTCAGACCAAAATAATTTTTCTTTCACTCCTCCTTTGGTGACTTGACTTAAGGGCCAAGTGATATGAGAGAACCCCAACATGAACCAGCGGTAGAAATACGTAAGACCCAAAAAGATACGGAGCTCTGTCAGAGTGGTTGGGGCTGACCAATCCTGAATGACTTGGATCTTGGCTAGATCCACATGCACCTCCCATTCATCAATAATGTATCCTAGATACTAAACCTGGGTCATGCAAAAATTGCATTTCTCCAAATTGGCACATAGCTTGTGTTTTCGCAGTATTTGGAGAACCTGTCGAATGTGGTGGAGGTGTTCTTCCCAACTCTGGTTGAAGATCAGGATGTCATCCAAGTATACCACTACAAATGAGTTTGTGAATGGCCACAAGATGTCAGCCACCAGTCTCATGAAGGTTGCAAGAGCATTTGTCAACCCGAAAGGCATAACCAACCATTCGAAAAGGCCCTCCTTGGCTTTCAAGGCAGTATTCCACACATCAAAGGGTTTGATTGGTACATGGTGATACCCAAACTTAAAGTCAATCACTCTTAAATATTTTTCCCCCTTAAGTTGTTCCAGAAGGTCATCAATCCATGAGATCAGGTACCTATTCTGGAAAGTGATCTTGTTCAACACCCGATAGTCAATAGATGGTCTCCAAGTCTTATCCTTCTTCTGTACCAACATGATCAGGCTCCCACAAGACGATGAACTCAACTGAATGTGACCTTTCTGCAGCAGCTCCTAGATTTTCCTCTTAATTTCATCGTTCTCTAGAATGAAGCACTGATAGATTGGAACATTGGGTAATGGCACGCTTGGGGTCAGATCGATGGAGTGCTTGACCTGACAGTGCAGAGGCACCCCTGCGAGGGAGGTAAAAATTTCCTCGTACTCCTCCAAGACCTTGTCCATCTGTCGTTGTCATGCAAAGTGGCCCTGTCTGGAGGTCATGGCCACCGTCTTCTTCTTTCCTTGAGGGCGTATCCAACAAGAAAATAAATTTCCTATTTTTTGAAATAAGTTTACTACATTGTTTTGTTGTAACAAAATAGATGGTGATAGGTCGCGCTACCTCTGATATCTTGTACAACTTATTTCCCAATGTAACAATAATAGCATGAGGCCTTGACTAATACACAGCATGTCACTTCCACAAGTATTGTTGGCCTAATAATACATCACAAACATCAAGTGGATAAACATCACATAATACCTCATCCGTGAAGGTCTTGATGATGTATGAAAGGCAGCATTGTTGGCTTTTGCATAGATCCCATCCTTGGTGAAGCCACCTAATGGTGTATGGTTGTGGGTGTGATGTGGTCGATAAGCCTAGCCACTTCACGATCACTACTGCAATGAGATTCTTTTGGCTTGCAATGTCAATAATGAACTGTAGAGTGGAACCCTTTATCCACATCTGGGAGTGGAAGATACGCTCCTCCTCCTCTAGATCTTCGGGTTCTTCCTTCTAGATATTTGTGGTGGAAACGATAGCATTGGGCTCCACATCAATAATTTGCTTCCCTTTTTCATTACCCTTGTCAATTTCTGACTCAGAGTTAGAACATGCATCTGATTTTGAAGCCTTTAGCTCGGCCTCCAGTGACTACTTGGCCCGACACTCACTTGTGTTATGGGTGGAGCTTTTATGGAACTCACACCACTTTCCCATGTCCTTCTTCAGCTTTGCAGTATTGTCCTTTTCTTGTGGCCTTGGTGGGTTGTCATGGGTCATACCACCTTGGCTTTGTCCTTTGTTTTGCGGTTTGGGGGAACCTTTCCCTTGCTTCGGATTTGCAGATCCAAAGTCTCGCTTCTTCTATTTAAACTTCTACTCGATATTGATGGCGTATCGATACATCGTGTCAAGCAAGGAGATGTCCAGGAACTCCATCTCGTCTTGGATGTATCTATGTAGGCAGTTGTGGTGCTTGAGTACCAAATTTTTCTCAGAATCCTTGATACCCAACTTCGTGCGAAGGGTATGAAAATCATGGGTAAACTTTGGCACATCTTGGTCCCTTCCCTACCACAGTGTGATCCACTTTATGCATTTATCCTCGAAACTCCCAACAGGGTAGTACTTCTCCTTGTTGGCATCCTGGAATGAATTCCAAGTCAGAGTGGCTAAAAACAGTGAGGTGTTACTTTCATTCTTATGCTCACAATAGGTTTACCACCAGTTCTTGACATTAGGGGCAGCTTTGAGAAGAGAAAAAGTAATATTTTCTCGGCTGGAAAAATCATCTATAGAAAAATATCCTTCTAGCATACTCAACCATTTATCTACGGTGTTTGAATCTATTTGGCCCTCAAATATGGGAATGTCAAAGCTTACTTGTACCTTAGAAGGTGTGGAGCCTTCAAAGTGGTTGTTGGATGTGGATGCGCCACCAATGGGCAACCGTTGAAGGATCTAGGCAAAGGTATTCATCATCGCATTCCTCTATTTCTTGAGGGCCTTCTCAAGCAATATTTTGATCGGATATCCTACTCCCTCGTCTTTCTTTTCTTCCCCCATGGGAGGGCAGCGGTATTTGCAAGGCTAGTCCTGCAAAGGTTCAATCAATTCGAGCCCTAACTCCTTACATCCCGACCTCGTTGGGGACATGCAAAGAAAAACAAAGAAAGAGAAGACCGCTCCAATACCACTAATTCAAATTTAAACAAGAACGCAACAAATTACAGATATAACCATAAATACAGAGATGCATCATAAATAACACTTCATTTTATTAATATCAAATAATAAAATATGCTTACAAACAGAATGGAAATGAGACTAGCTCAAGCGATGGTAGCTTATCTCTAAGAAGAGATGTGGTAGCTACATGCCTCTGAACTGAGTAATAATGAGTCTTAAGAGCCTTTTAATTATTGAATAATAAGAGAAAACCCTAACCCAAGGAGATGTAACACCAAGAGTTTATGGGCCTCATTGGGGTTAGTGGGCAGCCAACATCTTGAGGTCATAACTTGGTCATATTCTCTCTGTTTGACATGCATGATACCTCATTGGAAAGATCTCCTCAAGGACTACAACTAAAAACATGATTTCCCTAAAATCACCCAAAGAAATATTGCCAAAAAATGTTGTTTAGGGCCTCAAAATGGCTCCGAAAGTTCAGGACATGAAAAACTCCCAAAAATAGTAAATTGTGCTACAATTAAGGAAATTGAAAAAAAAACTAACAGAACAATGGGGGAGTCCAAGTGGAATAGGCAGGTGGCCACCAATATCCACCTGGATCAAGTATGCATATATATGTATTGTAACATTGAAATGAATATAATGAAAAATCAATTTGGTAGTCCCAGTTTTGGGATCCAAGGGAAAATCTCTATGTATATGCGTTGTTCGATTGTGTTATATTCTTTCCATGACTAGCTGTCCCAACTAACCAGGGGATTAGGACCCTTTGTTGCACTGATTTCGCAGCGGGGGGGTCACAAGGGGTTTGAGGGGGGCGGTTAGCCCCCCCCCCCTCTATGGAGTTCGAGGCAATGCCTTGGGGGAAAAAAAAATTGCACCCTATATTAGGTGGGCGGACCTACCTATGGTTTTGTGCATGGTTTTCACACATGGTTTTGGGGGCGATGGTTTTCGATCCATGGTATTGGATGCTTCGGCATGTATATATATGTATTGTAACATTGAAAGGAACATAATGAAAAATCAATCTGATAGTCCCGGTTTTGGGATCCAGGGGAAAATCTCTATGTATATTTGTTTTATGTGTTATGCTCTCACTATTTTTTATTTTATGTGTTTAGAATTCGAATGCAGGTAATTTCTGTACGGGGTTAAAACCTACATACGTTTTATGTTTTAACCTCTCGCCATTGTTTATTTTCTATTTTTTATAATTCCTATGCAGGTAATTTCTATACGAGGTTAAACCTACATTTGGTATCATAGTTGTTTTGGATTTAAGGGGATGCCTTTGCTGCTGAGGGGTTTTGCTTGGGCCTATGGTAGACCATGTTCAATTGGAGATCTGTAGGATTGATTCTTGTGGTGAAAGAAGATGGCAAGAAGTGGAAAGATAAAGATCAAGAAATTTAATGGTCAGATTTTTGAGTTGTGGAAACTCAAGATGCAGGATCTACTAGTGGATAAAGATCAGCTGGTCGCAGTAGATCCAAGTACTAAACCAATGGAAATGTCAGCTGAAGACTGGGAAAAGTTGGATCAAAAGGCAAAGAGAACAATACGGTTGTGTATATCAAAATTAGTATTGTTGAATGTATCAGGGGAAGCTTCGGCAAAGGTTTTGTGGGATAAGTTAGGTACTTTGTACCAATCTATGTCTCTGGTGAATAAATTGTTCCTACGAAAAAAATTGATATAACCTGAGGCTGAAGGATGGAGACACAGTGATACAGCATCTGAATGCCATTAATATTGTGGTAAGTCAGTTGTTATTTGTTGCTATAAAAAAAATTAGATGAAGATAAGTGCATTAGTTTGTTGTGTTCTCTACCTGATTCGTGGGATAGTCTGGTTGTTGCAATAGGTAACAATGTGCCTGCCTTGCAGTTTGATGAAATAGTCTCATCCTTGCCATCGGAGGAGATGAGATGGAAAAATATGGAGGGCCAGAATGGTGATGCCTTGTCTCTATGAATATGGTCCCAGAACATAAACAAAAATAAATCCTCGAGTGGGAGATCTAAATCTATAGGAAAACCTGTGAAGGTGTGCTAGAAATGTGGAAAGGAAGGGAACTTCAAAAAGGAATGTAGATCTAAATCTCCTTAGAAAGGAAATGGATTTGATGATGCTCCTTCTGCAAAGGCAAAAACCATCTCAAATGAAGGTGGGGATGTGTACTTGGCTTCTTCTTCAAGTACACATGTAGATCATGAGGCATCGTTGATTAACTCAGGTGCATCCTTTCTCTTCACTCCCCATAGGGAGTGGTTCTACGAGTATGATAAATATCAAGGTGGTGATATCTTCTTGGGGGATGATAGGAAGGCTAGAATCATCAGTCACATAAAATTCAAGTTGAAGTTAAAAGTTGGAAGGATTAGAACACTTTCGGGTGTTCTGCATATTCCTACATTGGCTAGAAATCTGATTTTTGGAAGCAAGCTAGATGATGCAGGTGTAAAAACAGTGTTCGAGAAAGATACCTACAAGATGGTTCGAGGAGAACTGGTATTGATGTGGGGATCTTTGTACAAGCTTCAGGTTAGCACTATTATTGATGGGTGCAACAGTTTTGTGGTTCCTGAAAGTGGAGTAGAAAATCTAGTGGTCTCTGGAGAAAAGACCATGTTATGGAATCAAAGGCTTGGACATATTGGAGAGAAGGGCCTTCGAAAAATTCATGGAAATGGTATGGTAGAAGGTATGTCTAATTTCTATTTGGATTTTAATTTCTGTGAAAATTATGTATATGGAAAGTAGAATCGGGTGATCTTCCCCTCGCGTGCTAAGAGGGCGAAACAAATATTAGAGCTTGTGCACTATGATGTGTTTGGAATTGTGTCGGTTCCATCACTGGGTAAGTCTGTGGACTATGTATCATTTATAGATGACTTCTCAAGGAATACATGGATATATTTCCTCATGAAAAAATCTAAAGTCTTTGACAGGTTTAAATAATTTAACGCTCTAGTGGAAAACTAGATAGAGAAGAAGATAAAGGTGTTGAGGACACATAACGGTGGAGAGCTTTTCAAGAAGGAATTTGAAGAGTTCTATAAGAAGTGTGGTATAGTATGATAGAAGACTACTCCATACACACCTTAGATTTGTAGAATTAATGAACAGGACGTTGATGGAAAATGGAAGATGCATGCTCAATGGTGCCGAGTTAGGACAAGAATTCTAGGCAGAGGCGGTGGAGACTACATGTTACCTGGTCAACAGATCACCTTCATCAGTTTTGGAGGATAAGACTCCACAAGAGGTATGGACAGGTAAGAAACCCTCTCTTTCACATCTGAGGGTATTTGGATGTGATGCATATGTACATGTTCCAAAGGATAAAATAACCAAGTTGGATAGTAAATATGAAAGGTGCATCTTTATTGGGTATAAGGATAGTTTAAAAGGTTACAAGATTTTGAACCTTGAAACAAGGATGGTTGTGTACAGCCATGATGTGGTGTTTAGAGAGGTGGCAAATGTTATTAAACATGAATTCATACCAAAGGAACTTGAGAAGATAAAGTTTGAGCTAAAGGAGGTGGAATTAGGCTCTACAATAGAAGAGGAATATGAAGATGAAGAGCCACAAACTCCAGTTGTGAGAAGATCAGTTTGAGAAAGAAGGCAGCTAGAAAGGTATAGTCCAACTACTTTCTGTTCAAATTTTTCTTTATCTATTACTAACAATGATCCCAGACCTGTCAGGGAAGCAATAGATTCATAGGATGGAAAACTCTGGAAAGAGGCCATGGTTGATGAAATGGCATCTTTGCACAAAAATGAGGCTTGGGATCTAGTGGAGTTGTCAGTTGGAAGGAAACCCATTGGAAGTAAATGAGTGTTTAAGAAGAAGGTGAATGCAGAAGGCAAGGTGGAGAAAGAAAAAGCTCAGTTGGTAGAAAAAGGTTATCCCCAGGTGTCAGGATTTGATTTTGGTTATATTTTTTCTCCTATTGCTAAGGTAGCTTCTATTAAATTACTTTTATTTGTTGTTGTTGATTTTGATTTTGAGGTAGAATAGATGGATGTGAAAACAACAGTTCTTCACAGGGATCTATAAGAAGAGATAAACATGAACCAATTTGAAGGTTTTGTGGTGAAGGGTAAGAAAGAACTGGTATATAGGTTAAAAAAGTATTTGTATGGGTTAAAATAGTCACCAAGGATGTGGTATCAGAAATTTGATACATATATACGGGGACTTGGTTTCACTAGAAGTAAAGCAGATCACTGTGTTTATTTTAAATTAATTGTTGATTGTGTTATTTATTTGGTCTTGTATGTGGATGATATGTTGTTGATCAGAAATAACAAAGAAATTATCCAGGAATTGAAGACACAATTGTCCTCCAAATTAGACATGAAAGATCTTGGTGTTGCAAACTATATTTTGGTCATGGAAATTAAATGAGATTGGGATAAAAAGAAGTTTTAAACCAGAGGAAGTATGTCGAGACAATATTGCAAAGATTTAGTATGAAGGATAGTAAACTGGTGAAGGTTCCTATTCCTATCGATGTAAAGTTATCTATTGAATAGTGTCCCAAGACACAAGGAGAGGAAGAGGACATGTCCCATGTTCCATACATAAGTGCAGTCGGTAGCCTGATGTATGCAATGTTATGTATTAGACCAGACATGGCACATGCAGTGAGAGTATTGAGCGGGTTTATGTCAAAACCAAGGAAGGAACATTGGACAGCAGTGAAGAGGGTTTTCAGGTATTTGTGTGGCACTAGTGATTATTGTTTATGCTACCAAGAAAGACCATCATTGGATAGAGTTTTGGACATCCATGGATTTGTTGATGTAGACTGGGTTGGATATCTGGATCAGAGAAGATATACAAGTGGGTATGTATTTAACCTATTTGGAGGTGCAATTAGTTGGATGAGCAAGAGACAGTCTTTAGTGTTACTTTCAACTACAGAGGTAGAATACATAGTAGCCACTCATGCAAGAAAGGAAGAAATTTGGTTGCAGAGATTGTGTTCAAGTATGGCATTGGTACAATGAGCTATAAGGATAGACTGTGACAGCCAAAGTGCAATTTTTTTGGAAAAGAAGCTTGCTTATCATTCAAGGACAAAGCACATTCATGTTCAGTATCACTTTCTGAGGGATATGGTTGAGGACAAAAAGGTGTTACTGGTAAAGGTGGACACTTTGAAGAATACTACAAATGCATTGACAAAGTCTGTGAGCACTAAGAAGTTCTCTTGGTATAGAGAAACAATGGATGTTGCAGGGTTGGACCAATGACTAAGCTCTCTTGTGGCCCCCTATGGAAAGGAAACAACAAGTGGGAGAATTTTGGGTGTGTTGTATATTATTTCCATGACAAGCCCCAAGCTCAGGGGGGTCATGGGGGGTGATAGACTCCCTTGTTCATTGCGTCAGGCATAGTAGGGGGGAAACAGACTCCCTTGTTTGTTGTGCCAGGCATAGCAGGGGGGAAATACACTCCCTTGTTCGTTGTGCCATGCGTAGCAGGTGGGTCATAGGGGGTGGAAAACTCCCTTATTCATTGCGCCAGGCATAGCAGGGGGGTCACACGGGGGCAGAAGCCACTCTAATTTGGGGGGTTGATGGGGGTGGTATCCCCCTCCATGGGGTCCGGGGTAGCACCCCGGGAAAAAAAAAATTGACACTATATTAGGTGGTTGGACCACTTATGGTTTTGTGCGTGGTTTTCGCACACGGTTTTGGGCATGATGGTTTTCTATCCATGGTATTTTGTAGATACGGTCAAGGGAACTACGACTATGTTATAATATAAGGTTAATGGATTGGGATTTATGGATTCTTCGACATGTATATATATGTATTGTAACATTGAAAGGAATATAATGGAAAATAAATCCGATAGTCCCGGTTTTGGGATCCAGGGGAAAATATCTGTGTATATATGTTTTATGTTTTATGCTCTGACCATTGTTTATTTTCTATTTTTTAGAATTCGTATGCAGGTAATTTATGTATGAGGTTAAGATCTACAATACCTCATAATAGTAACATACAAGACTTCCACCCTACATCAACATCACTCCCATAGCATACTCACTTGCATATGTCTCCACTTCAAAGCGTTGTTGCAAGTTTGGTAATGTTAGAATTAGTTCTTGATTTATATTCTTCTTTAGCTCCTCAAACACCCTCTATTGACCCTCTCCCCACTAGAAACTCTTGAAAAAAAAAATTGATAATAATAAAAATAAAAAACTATGAATTTCCTCAAGTATTGTGTTTCCCTAATGAAACTCCTAACCACATAAACATTAGTAGGAATAGGTAATTTCAATATGGCCTCCATCTTGGTGGGATCTATCTTCAACTCTCCTTCACCTATCACATACCCCAAATACACCAGAGTTTGTTGTGAAAACTCACATTTCTTGATATTCTCTAGCAATTGGTGCTTCTTTAATGTCTCCAACACCTGTATCAAATGTGAGATGTGCTCCTTAAAAGTATAATTGTATACCATTATATCATCCAAATAGACAATAACAAATGAATCTATAAAAGGGCGCAACATATCACTCATTAACCTCATAAATCTAGTTGGTGCACTGCACAAATCAAATGGCATGACTAGCCACTCATACAAATATTGCCTAGTTTTGAAAGCGGTTTTCCAGGAATCTTCTTCTTTGACTCGAATTTGGTGATATCTAGATTTTTAATTCGAGCTTGGAGAAGTACTTCTCTCATTGCAACTAATCCAACAGATCATCTATCTTAGGCAGGGGGTATCTATTTTTAAGTGTGATTTTTTTCAACGTCCTGTAACCCATACACATCCAACAAGTCTTCTCCTTCTTTGGAGCAATGATGATGGGTGACCCACATGATGATGTACTTGGCTGAATAACACCATGTTCTAGTATTTGTTGCAATTTTTTTTCACTGCACTTACTTTTATAATAGACCATTTATATAGCCCAATATTTGGAAATGGGGAGTCTATCAATAGTTGGATCTTGTGCTCCACTTCCCTCTTGGGTGGTAACCCTTTAGGCTCCTTGAACACATCCCTATACGCATGTAGAAACTCTTCTATTTTTCTTTTATGTTTCTTAGTACACCCCTCTAAGGATTCCTTTCCTCTTATAGACTCTTCTACAGACTGGTTTTCTCTTAAAAACAACAAAATATACTTCTTATTGGAACTAGTCAATTTTGGTACTTACCACTAAAATTTTTGAATTTCCTTTGTGTGCATTGATAGTGAATGATTTTCCATCCTTGATGAGCCAGTACTGGTTGTCTCTTTACATGGATATTTCATCTCTCATGTACATGTAGGGACTTCCAAACACCAATCCACATATATCAAGGGGAACTACATGCAGTTCTACTTCATTAACAAAATCAGCATTTATGGAAAATCTAATTTTTCATTGTTTTGTTACCTTCAACTCTACATCTTTATTTACCCATCCTAATGGATATGGGATCATATGATAAAAAACTTCCAATCCCAATTTTTTTACTATATCTATTGCAATGAGATTCACCTGTGATCCTGAGTCAAACATAGCACCAAAATTTGTCTTCTTGACTTGTGTCCTTATGTGGAAGAGTTTGGTCATTTATTTATCTTCCAGTTGTTGAACGCTACTTATATTCACCTCCTTCTACACTAATGTACAGAAAATCTTCTCATCCACATCCAAGCTACTTTCAACCTGGTTTCTTGAATCGATGGCCATGAGATTATTCTTCTTATTGTCTTTATTTTTGTTCTTCACATTAAGCTTTGGATGCAACCTCCAACACTTATCCTTTGGATGGCCATCAATGTTCCAGTGGTTACAGTGGTTGTTAGGATCTTTGCATTGATGTGTTGTGGTTTTCATCTTTTTATCCTTTCGTCGTTTCCACTTCTTATTTCCCTCCTCAAAAGCGTCATGTTTCTCCTTCTTCTTCGATCCACTTGTTTTCCCCTTCTTCAGGCCTATGTTCTCTAGGTATTTTTCCTATACACAAGCCTCGTCCACCATTATAGACTTGAATAGCATCATTTGCTTCAACAAATGGTTGTGTAGGCCCCCAAAAATACTTGAGTACATATGGGTCCTTTGGGGAGATACCTAGCATTATAGCCATGTTTTTCAACTTTGTGATCTACTCTTGTACGCTTTGCCCCGGCTTTTGCTTGAAGTGGTGCCACTGGATCCACTAGTCCTCTACATACTCAATAAGATAAAATTGTGAATTTGTGAGGGTTTTTAAATCCTACCCCTTAGTCACTGGAGGATCTCCTCCAACATCAATATCTCTATGTGGCTTTCCAACCAAGTCAGGGCATGGCCCTCTAATTTCAACCGTGGCAATGAAATCTTATATTCTTCCTCAATATGATGGACAATAAAATACAATTTTAATTGTTGCAACCAGTTATTTAACTTCAAAGCGTTGATGTCACGTTGGGACAGTTTGATATTGACCTTCGCTTCCATTTTGAATAGGGACTCTAAATGATTCACGGCACTCGAATTAGGTTGATCTATTTCGGGTCCTTTCTTCTGTTAGTTCTTTGTTTCTTCTCGATCTCCTGATATCCCCTCTGATTTGTCCTCCGCATTAGAACCCATTTCTTCTCTAAATAACCCAATCTTATTGCTTAGGATTTACATGAGGATATTTACTTTCCTTTTTATATTTGTGACTTGTATTTCTAGCTGCGAAAACCTATCCTCTGCAAGATCAAGAGGGATATTCACAGACTCAATAGCCATAAATAGGGTATTACAACTTTTGGCTTAGACTATCTATATCCCCTGCAATTCTCAATAATATACCCAAATAATCTTGCTTTGGTACCAATATGACGCATAAACTATCGTGGATATTCCATTAGACGGTTCATTGCAACAAATCTATTAAAACTATATTTTAAAAAACCAAAATTTACACTAGTAAGGTTATATTTTTCTTTGGGATCTTTCGATTATATTTAATTGAGTATGCATGAAAATGCAGAGAATAAATAATCATGAAATATAAACTCAAAAAGCCACAATTGACACAAGACATGACCTAGGAAACCCTTTAGGAAGAAAACTCAACTAGAAGATGAGGTCACTTTGCTCTCTTTCTCTAAATAGAAAATGGTTGTGAGTATAAAGAAATATGACCTATGGCCCATGGGATACTACAATGAAAAAATATTGTCTATGTGCTTCATCTACTACCTCTCTCAGTTATTTTTTCTCATATATGGAACAAATGCACTCAAAGAGAATAGAAACCATTTTCCTCCTAGTGGCTCGGTTATAACACAACCTGAAAGCCTACTAGTGGTTAGGTTTGACTACCTCAATTGTTAACCAAAACTACAATATGGACTCTTCTAGAGTCTTCTTAATAATAATCATGTGGCTAGTCCCTTCTCCATGAATAATCGGTGTTGGTATGCCATCCTCCAAAATTATGGTGGTGAAAACAAGGAGCTCAACTTCTACGTGGCATAACTTTTGCATACAAACTCCAATTGAAGTGATTCTTTCATTGTTGGAAATTTATTTGTTTGTATAATATTAAATAAAGGTGTTACTCTAAAGATGCAAATTTTTACCCCAAAAAACATCATTTGATGCCTCAAAATTCACCCAGAAGGTTTCAAAACTATATTTATCGAACTAGGTCTTGCCAATAAAAATGGGACCTATGAGTTCTTTCCTCCACTTTTTCCACTCTAAAAGAATTGATATAGATGAAAAACGATATAATGATCTAATCCTTAGCATAATTTATGACTCTTGAAATTTGACCTATCAAATTAACCATCATAATTTTCTTGAAGAAAGTGTAACTGGGTTCAGTCTTCATAAATGTAATTTTGATATTTGTATTTATACCAGAAAATAAATATTATTTTTGTTATATTTATCGATGAGTTTCTTGCTTATTGAAATAGGTATAGCACATGTCAAAATGCTATAGGTAAGTCAAAGAGTCAAAAGAAAATGTTGAAGACCCTTGAGGGAATTTCACACCATGTATATTTATGTATTAGATTCAAAGATATCCCTCCAAGCAAAGTCACAAGTCCTCTCTGTGCAATGAAATCACCAAAGAAGCAAAAATAAAGTGGAAAATGATGAGCCCTAGAAATGGGTGATTATATGGGCTCATTTTTCCTCTTAATTCAACTTAATCCACCATTCTCATTAGTTTATTGGATGTTTTTTAATATATTTATGCTAATAGAGTGAACTGGGTTAGTCATTTTGCCATGTAGTCTAATGTGTGCTTTATGTAGATTTTTTAGTCAATTTTGGACAAAGTCAAGGAATTTATGAGTAAATGGCAGCAAATACTTGAGGAAAATAGGGAAGAGGATTTGTAGGGGCGTGTCTCCTTCATTTATGACCCCTTTGCTCAAATCCTCCATCAGCAACTCAGAGCACAAAGGTCCACATTGATGCATCCAAGGGACAACCGAGCAAGTAAAGAAGGACTGTTGTTTATCCCCAGTTCTGGGAAGCCGAGCTCCTTGATTTTAGAAGGACTGTTGGAGGACTCCATTTGTATAAATAAGGGGGCTTAGAGCCTCAGTAGGTTAGCTAGTCATTAGTAGAATTTTCTCACTTTTGTGTAGCACTTGTTCAACTCATTTTCGAGCTTCCTTTTTTAAAAGATTTTATGTAATGTGATTTGTATTTTTGATAATGGAGATGAAAGAGTTTTTGAGCCAGTATTGATCTCTTTCAGAGGGCTAAAGCTCTTGGGTTAGGGCCCAATCCAAGCTGCCCAGCACCGCTTGCTGTGTACTTATATGTTTTTGCTGCAGTTCATGAGTTAATTTATGTTACATAGATTCGTTTTACTTTGTTTAGATACTTTTGGATGGTTTGCATAGTTGTTTTTGTTTCAGTTGCTCAAGTAGGTTACTGCAGTGATAGAATAAGATTCAAAAAGGCCAACAGCAGGCCCTGTTCTCCTTTCTCCCTTCTTGGGACTATGATTTGAGGTCAAGGCACTACTGTTGCCACCAAAAACACAATTTTGCTCTTCCATGCAATTTCTAGTGTGATGACTTGATTTGGAAAGATTGATATATTGATTCAAATTCAGTTGCCTAGATCATTTCTTGTTCTTTTACAATATATCTCTCTACATGCTTTTCTATTCAAAGGTTATTGTTCAGCATTTTCTATTTGTAGGCCATAAATTAGGTCAAGCTAGAGAAATTTATGTTTTCATGGCATAGTTAGTCATTTCCTTGATCAATTTTTGTAAGTAGATGTGCAGATCTCTTGCAGGACACCTTAACTCACCATACATCCATAAAGCAGCCAGCACTAGCTCACTTCCCACAGCTTTCCCAAGTCATTTGCAACATTTCGCCAATCTCTCCTAATTTCTGCATTTTTCTCTATAAGCTTACCTCTTGCCATTTGAACAAATCCAACCATCATGTTCCTTCTTGATCTTCCTTGACAAGCTTCAGACACCTCAACACCTTCATCTAGCCTTCAGTTACCCTTTCCCATCATTTTTCCACCTTCAAAACTCCAAAAATAGCTCTCGGTCTCCTCCTGTAGATCCCCTGCAGCCTCTTGTAGAATGCCCTGTAAGTGGTTTTTTGAAATCTAATTGCAATGGAAGTCTCCAGAAGGGTACTAGGGGCTTCTTAGGACCTCTCCACACCTTCCTCCACCTCTACAAGAGCCATCTCCATCTTCCTTCGCCACCAAACCTCTACACAATCACAGCTAGATAAATCACCAGCATAATAATTTCACATAAAAACACTCAAAAGCACAAAAAGATGTTTTCTTCTCATTTCTTTTCAGAAGTAGCTTGAATAAACGTAATTTACCTTTTTATTAGTAAATGGCACTCATTTCATCAGTTTTCATCTATTTTCCTACAAAAGTAGGGTTAGTGGGTAAATTAGGGTTTGTTAGGGTTTGCTTTTACATTCCACACTTCTTTCTCTTTCT
This sequence comes from Pinus taeda, assembly GCA_000404065.3. NCBI lineage: Eukaryota > Viridiplantae > Streptophyta > Pinopsida > Pinales > Pinaceae > Pinus > Pinus taeda. The sequence goes on from APFE031066616.1 coordinate 21,498, forward strand.
GCAAGTAGAATAGTCCTATAGAGTTAGCTTTCTTGCATCATGGTTAAAAGCTTCTTCTAGAAATTCATTTAAGCTGGCTTGAGATCCTAGTGATCTTGCGCTAGCTGACCAAGTGACGGCCTGCAGTAAGAGCTAGTACTTGTGCATACAGCACCGTCGCTTCTAAGTTTTTTACGAACTACCGGGTTGATAAAAGTAAAGTAGGAAGCCTCAGGAGTTGCAGCATTATTGTTGCAATACTAGTACTCACCACTTTTTAGTGTCGTTGCTGGGGAAGCGCTAGAGTATTTTGTGATTATTTCTTTTCTTCTATTTTCTACTACAACATTCTGCTAAGTAGTTTATTTCAGCAAAAGTAGAGTAGTTGTTTCATTTCAATTCTTCAATTTCAATTCTGCAAAAGTAAATTTGGGATTTCCTGTTTCCATTTCAATTCTTCAATTTCCATTTTAGCAAAGTAGATTCGGCATTTCCTGCTTTCATTTTAATTCTGCAATTTCCATTTCAGCAAAAGTAGATTAGCCCTTTCAATTCTGCAATTTCCATTTTAGCAAAAGTAGATTAGTCATTTCCTCGCTTTCATTTCAATTCTAAAATTTCCATTCCAGCAAAGTAGATTAGTCATTTCCTTGCTTTCATTTCAATTCTGCAATTTCATTTCCACAAGTTGCAATTTGTTGTTCAATCCATTAAAAAAAAAACAAAACAAAACAAAAATCACCCAAAAAGAGATTTCTTTTCATGCCTCGTAGGAACAGAGATAATTCAGAGAAATTCCTACCCAACACCCCCACCACATCGCACTTCTCTCTTCTTCAGTGGCAGTGATCCAAAAGAACCTATAGGTGAACCACTAGAGATATACGAAGATCCTATAGTAGAAGAAGAGTAAGAAACCATCCCTGCTGAGACCATGGCTGAAAACAAAAATGTTAGAGGGAATGGGGAAAGAGTAGAGGATGCCTTTGCCATACGAGAGACCAATGGGGACACTAAAATGAAGAACATAAGTCCTTCAGCCTTACCTCACTTCCATGGGTTGACTATCAAAGATCCTGATACCTTCTTGTTTGAATTTGTTGTTATTTGTCGGACCTATGACTATGCAGAAGATGAGAAGAAGTTGAAACTATTTCCTTCTACCCTCAAGGATGCAGCATTATGCTAGTTCATGGCGTTACCTGGAACAACATCATAACTTGGGCTCAGATGCAGTAAGCCTTTAATAATAAATACTGGGACTACTGTAGGTTAAAGGATAACAAGGAAGAAATGTTCTGAATGACCATGGGAAGCAATGAATCCTTGGAAGATTATGAAGAGAGGTTTCAGCTCATTTATAAAAGGGTCAGGTACACACTTGACCCCGAATTTCTGAAGTTGGTCCTACTCAGAGGAGTCCCGAAAGACCTTCTAGATACCCTCCATTTGATGGTTGGGGGGGGCATCTACCGACTACCTTATGAAGACATAAATATTGTGTTTAGAAACCATTCAAGGGCAGCTAGAAAGAGAGGTAGGGGAAGTCAGCCCCTAGCCAGTACATCCTCATCCAGTTCATCCCTTAGAGGTGAATTTGAAAATCTGCTGGAAGATTTCAAGAGCGAGATGATGCAGACTCTTGCCTTGCAAATGGATACCTTGCATATCAAAATAAAACAAGAAGAAGCAGAGAGGGCTTTGGCCATTTTTTGCCCTAGATGCACCAGAAGGCATCTTAGGAACGAATGTCAATTGAACTCTATAGAAGTGTGTCCAGTTTGTGAAGAATACCATTCTACGAATCAGTGCCCTTCCTTACCTAGACTTAAAGCTACATATCAGGGGACCAAAGGAGCCACTAAACCACTTTATTTCATGAACCAAAGGAGGCCACATGGGCCCAAACCTTAGCAGCAGGGAATGGAA
>APFE031066616.1:26253-67831 GCA_000404065.3 Pinus taeda
TGTTGAGTTCATATGGGTTGACAACTGTCAAGAGGCTTTAGATACCTTGAAAAGTAAACTAGTGACTGACCCAATTTTGAGAGGTCCAAACTGGGCCCTACCTTTCCACATTCATACAGATGCCTTGAACAAAGCGATAGGAGTTGCCTTAGGGCAAGTTGATGAGAAGCTACCTTATGCCATGTATTTTGTAAGTAAAAACTTGTCGAAGGCAGAATTAAACTACATTGTAACCGAAAAGGAGCTCCTAGTTGTAGTCCATTCCCTAAATAAGTTCAGACACTACATCACTGGCTATCAAAATTTTGTACAAACTGATCATGCTGCAATTAGGTATTTAATGAAAAAACCAGATCTAAATGCTCGTATCATTAGATGGTTTCTTTTACTGCAGCAATTTGATTTAACCATTGTTGATAAGCCGGGTAAGGAAAATGTTGTTGCTGATTTTTTTGTCTCGAATAGATCTGCCTGCAGGTGAAGAAGGAATGGTGGATGATCAAATGCCAATTGAACACCTATTTGCTATCTTAGTACAGTTCCCGCCACACCTGTCCTCAAAAGAGAAGAGCAAGATCATGAGGAAAAGTGCCCCTTTCACCTGGATTGGGGGCAATCTCTTCAAACTTGGCCCCGATCAGGTTTTGAGGAGATGTGTCAGGGAGGAAGAAGTTTTTGATATTCTCCTAACCTGGCATGATGGGCCCTGTGGGGGCCATTTTGCAGCAAAGAGGACTGCCTTCAAAATCCTGCAAGCAGGTTACTATTGCCCCGCTCTTCATCAAGATGTAAGGAGATATATCAGCCAATGTGACCAATGTCAAAGGATGGGGAAACCTACTCCAAGGGATGAGATGCCCTTGTAACCTCAAGTGACATTCAAGCCATTTAAGAAGTGGGGCATGGACTTTGTGGGTCCTGTCAACCCTCCTTCAAAGCAAAAATATTACATCATCGTGTGCACTGATTATCTGACAAAATGGGAAGAAACAAAGGCAATCAAGGTAGCAACAAAAGAAAAAGTAGCTGATTTTTTTAGAGAGAATATATTCTACAAGTTTGGATATCCAAGAGAATTAATCACAAATCAAGGGAGTCAGTTTACCTCCAATTTGATTGAAGACCTGCTCACACATCACAAAATTAAGCATAGAACTTCCACCCCTTATCATCTGCAAGCAAATGGACAGGTGGAAGTTACTAATAGAGCTTTGGAATGGTTTTTGACCAAGGTAGTGAGCAGCAGCAAAAAAGATTAAGCAGATCCATTGGTTGAGGCCACCTGGGCCTATAACACCACCTGGAATACCACCACTGGTTTCACACCCTATGAGCTGGTCCATGGGAAGAAGGCTTTGCTGTCAATAGAATTTGAATATAACACACCAAGGATGGCAGCTCAGCTGGACCTAGATCTCAGCCATGCACAAAAGGAAAGGTTACTTCAGCTAAATGGATTGGATCAACAAAGATTGTAGGCCCTTCTCCACTCAAAGGTAGTCCAGCTTCAAAGGAAAATATGGCATGATATACACCTCAAAGAGAAACAATTCCAGGAAGGAGATCGGGCGCTGTTGTATGATTCAAGGTATAAAGATATCAAGGGAAAACTGAGGACAAGATGGCTAGGACTGTACACAGTAGAAAGGTGCAATGACAATGGTTCAGTTCTGATCAGGACCATCGATGAAGAAGCCATCCCCATGCTTGTCAATGGGCATAGGTTGAAAATCTAAGGAAGCCTCTCTCCAAGTAAGAATTCATTGAGAATCTGAGTAAAACAGTGTTGGTAGTGGAGCAAGTCTCTACCTCCACTCCACCCACAACCTAAAAAAAAAACAGAAAAGAAAAATGAGGAGAATAAAAGATCCCTGGGTGAAAACCTCCCCTTGGAGGCACCCAGGGCAGGCAGTGAGGGTGAAAACCTCCTGGAGGCGCCCCAATTGTCTCTAAAAAAAAAAAACAGAAGCAGCAAAATTAACTTCTTTTGAATACATTGCAGATTGCAGGAGGGCCACAAAAGAAAAAGGGACATGGCTGAGCCGAATACACCTCTGATAGACCATTTCTCCATTGCTATTGTCTTCTCCCAGTCCCTGGTCTCACTGGTTCTAGAAAACTATGCATCCTACAGGAGGCTCTATGCATTCTACAGGAGGTTCATGCATAAAACACCTAGAGCTCGAAATCAAATCTAGAAAAGGATAAGAGGGCTAGGAACTTATCCAGAAGACCTATGGACCCCCTTCTACCATTCATCCTCCCAACTCTCCATTTCATACCTGCACCACTACATCTCCACTCGCTTCTTTCTTCCATGCACAGAAAACACAGAAATCATGTTATTGTTTAAAAAAAATGAAGAATAAACAAGCAACATCCTTAACTTAAATCTTACCTAGTGCATACCAACTACTTTTTCTTGACCGACAGAACCTTCCTCAGCCATCTCTCCAGTCCCTGCTCAAGCCTTAGCCAAACATTTTAGAGGGAGAAGTAGTTACAGGAAATCCTGCAGGATTCTTGTAGCAGCTGATCCCCTTAAAAAGCGAGCTCCAGAGGCAGGGTCAGTGCAGCCACAGATGTATAAAACATGCAAGGAGCCGATCCTAATTAAATATCACCATTACGAGGTAGCCAAGCCACCAATTCAGAAGCCACAGGCACCAGTAGCAGCAATCCATGAATAGAACACCAAAGTCTAAGCATGCAATAGCATGGTAGTGACTAACAAGAAAGTGATTAAACCCGTTCCTCTGTTGCATGAGTATAATTTAAAAACTACATGGACAAGTGAGATGGTTGCAATTAAACGAGATCGGTGGTCAGCTAACTGGCCACCCTCATCCAGTTCAAACAGCGCCTCGTCCAATTCAAACAGTGCTCAGTGGGTGCAATCGGCACATGTGTTCAGTCAACTCGAGGAAAAAGCTCAAAGCATGTAATGGCGACATCTAACAGGAATGATGGAAGTGATTCCAGGCAAGCGACATGAAGTTCCATAATGGCACTAAAGTAGGGACCAACAATCCGGATGAGGGTAACGTACCCTTCCTACCACCTCACCTCGTCACCACATAACACTCCCGTAAGCTTAAGTACACTGCAGTCGACCACCTTCACCACCTTTGTTTTAATTTATATTGATGAGCTCTCGGCTGTAGCAACCTACCTACTACCTCCAAAGCCTCGAAACATTTGCTCTCTGTCAGTTTCAGAACCCTTCCGCTTATCGGGCTCTACGGGAGCACTATCAGAATCGACAGGAGCAGAAACATAGTCCTACAAGAGCCTTTCTACAAGAGGGCCAGTGAGCAGCATCGCAGAGGAAAATTTGGGATTTTTGGGCAAATTCAAGCTCGAAGAGTTAGGCTTTGTGTAGACCCTCTCTGCATTTCCGTCTCTACAAAGGGTGGTGTGATTTCAAGCAAGGTAATGAGTTGAAAAAAAAAAAGGAAAAGTGAGAACAGAGTCTGCCTGTGTTTTTTAAAAAATATATACAGTTTCTCCATTTGCTCTCTACACTAAAATATTGTCTCTTTCTCCTCCATGGTACTCTTCTATGTAAAGAGATGATGCAACTCTAGAAATTAAGCCTGAAAAAACTAAACTTGCATTGGGTAGTCTGCTTATTTTGTGAAAGAAAAAAACATTGTCCTGTATACTCTCTGTTTTTTAAGATATTGTTTCCCTCAAACAGACCGAGAAGTAAATTAAGTTTAAGAACAAAGTTTGGAAGGAAGGAAAGTTGCAATCTGTTTTTGTTTAAAAGGAAGAACGCGAAAAACTCTCTCTAGTTCCAGAAAGAAAACCTCAGTTTTTCCTCTGTTTCTGGGTTTGAATTTTTTTGCCTTCCTCCTCACCTCAAACATTCCATTAGTCTTTGAACATCATGACAGAGGGTTTTATGAGGAAGGAGCCTCTGAATTCAACTAATCTGCATGAACATCTAGAAGTGGTAGCCCTCTTTACCAAGGCAAATTGGATGTCTTTCTTTGAAAATTTTCATGGGTGTGATGAGGAAGTCACAGAGGAATTTTTATTGTCTTTAAAACCTCACTCAAAAACCCATGCCACTATCAGTGTCAGGGGTCTAACCATAGAACTCACATCAGAATTCATCAGTAGGGTCACCGGTCTCCCGCTTGGGCTACCTTGGCACAAAGAAGAAAAACCACTGGGTCAAGTTACCAAAAAGAACTTTTTCTAGCCTAATGAGCATCCTATGGAGGATAAGAATGGCATCAGAAGGAAAAGTATACCTTACCCATGGGGTGAGGTCATTTATCAGATCATGAAATACATCTCCTGTGAAGGAAGATACAACATTGTTTATGGGTACCATTTCAAACTGTTACATGAACTAAGATATGGCATGGACCTTCCTACATCCAGAAAACTCAGTATTCTATATTTTCTCCTCCAACCCTTGATAGAGTCTAGCACCAAATTGAAGGCAGGGGTTCCAGACCAATTGGCTCACCATGGGCTAATTAAATTGCTAGTGGAGGATGCCCTCCACACTTTCACAATCCCCATAGCCTAGGATATTTTCAGGAACATGACTAAAGAGGATGATATAAAAACTCTCACTAAGGACCTTAATCCATCTGGAAGTGAAGAGGAGGAAAAAAAAGGGGAAGCTAAGAAGGAAATCCATGAAGAAGAAAAGAACACTCAATTGGAAGAAGAGGAACCCCACACAGAAGAAGAAGGAAACCAGATAGGAGAGGAGGAACATAACACCACCAAAGATGAGCCTAAAGCAAAGAAGAAGAAAGAATCAAAAGCAGAAAAAAGTAAAACCACAGCAGAGAAAAAGAAGAGACCAAGAACTGAAAGGGGGAAGCCTAAGACAGTGCAGAAAAAGGTTTCCACAGGAAAGGCATAAACTAAGCAAGCAGACGAGGAAACAAAACCAGAGACAGCAGAAACAGGAAAAACAGCAGATGAAGAAGAAGAAGCAAAGCAAGAAGAAGTGTCTCCCGAGACACTAGCAAGAGAAGCAACAATTGTTCTTGTTGCACTTAGTAATCCAACCAAGCCTAAAGGAAAAAGGAAGAGACAACCATCTACGTACTTCAAGGCTCGAAAGAGCACCAGAATAAATATGGGGAAGCCTCAGCCACCTTCAAATGAGCCCATCATCATTGAGGATGTCCCTACTGCAACAAAAGAGGAATCTCCATCCAAAACCCCCATCACTTACGAAAGAGGAAGTCCTACGACCTCTACTTGGAAAGAAAGGATGAAACTAATGGACTCTAAAACAGTCCTACAGGAGGCACAGACCTCTCTACAGGAGACATTTGCAAAGCACCAAGAGACTGAAAAACTTGAAAAGAAGGCAGAAGAACAGACCAAGGAGGAAGACAAGGCAAAAGAGATACCAAAGCCTGGACTTTAGCCTAACTTAGGCTCTTACTACAACCTTCTGGAAGGGGGGAAGATCATCCCACAAAAGTTTGTAGTCCCTCTTTTCTTTGAGCTAGAAAAGGAAAGAGTAAGGATCCATACATGGATGCAGATTGCAAAATCAAAAGGGGTGGAAGACATTAGGCAGATGGAAAACAAATTGAGGGAAATGGGCAAAGAATTGAGCATGGTCAAGCATATAGAAATCATCAGAAGAGCTCAATTGGAGGCAGAAAATGAAATGTTAAAGAAGCAGCTACAAGAAAGGGAACCCCAAGGAGGAAATGAGTTGTCAATGTTAAAAAGATAGCAACAGGAAGAGGAACCCCAAGCAGACAGTGAGAGATTAATAAGACAGCAATAGGAGAGGGAATCCCAGGCAAAAAAATGAGGTGTTGATCTTGAGAAGGCAGCTATAGGAAAAGGAAGCCAAATTAGCCTGCATGGCCAGTTGGGCTATGGAGGCATTACAGTGTAGGCAGATAGCCAAATCATATGTAGTGTACCTCAAAGATCAGTGGCTCCAATTTCAAATCAAGACACTGGCCTAGAGGGGCACAATACCTTTTTAGGATTATAGCCAATTCATGCATCTATGTGATCACAATTCAGCAGAGTTTTACTTGCACAACATGGCCCTTACTGATATGAACCTACGGGATCCCAATGCTACGTTGGGAGACTTGCAGCTGATGGCCATGGCATCTTGGATGAGCCATGAAGAGAAAAGGGCAATAGAAATCCAGAAAATGATGGCAAAAAAGCTGAATGAACCCCTGATGGTTAGAGCAAAACCAGTAGACCCCATGGCTCTCATCTATGCCCACCAACACCTTGCAGCTAATCCTCAAGTTGTCCCAGACTATGTTGATAAGAAAGCCCAAGCTATTGCACATTTCGAGGACATGGAGAGATTGTTTGGAGATGACTACACTCATGCCTGCATGAGAAGGTGGAACACATTTCCACACAGCCTACATATCAGGGAGTATCACTCCCCAAATAGGATGAGGGAAGCCATGAGGAGAGTGCCACTGTATAAGCACTTTATCCAAAGTTTGAAGGCCAATTGGATTGGCCTCAAATTCAGTCCTTCACTGCTACTAGGACTGTTGGAAGGAGTAAAAGAGGAGGAAGAATAGAAACAGTGGGAAGAGGTGGATAGAAAGGAAAAATTCCATGATAAAGAGGAGAGATCACATCAGAAGCATGGGATGTTAGGGAATCTATCAGAGCCATCAAGGATGAAGAGTTAGACTAGTTGCTCAAATGATGAGCAACCCATTCAGTAGGGGGTGATGATGAGCCCCAGAAATGGGTAATTATATGGGCTCATTTTGCCTCATAATTCGACTTAATCCACCATTCTCATTAGTTTAATGCATGTTTTTGAATATATTTATGCTAATAGAGTGAATTGGGTTAGTCATTTTTCCATGTAGTCTAATATGTGCTTTATGCAGATCTTTTGGTCAATTTTGGACAAAGTCAAGGGATTTATGAGCAAATGGCAGCAAATACTCAAGGAAAACAGGGAAGAGGGTTTGTAGGGGGGTGTCTCCTTCATTTATGACCCCTTTCCTCGAATCCTCCATCAGCAACTTGGAGCACAAAGGTCCACATTGATGCATCCAAGGGATAGTCGAGCAAGTAAATAAGGACTGTTGTTTATCTCCAGTTCTGGGAAGCCGAGATCCTTGATTTTAGGAGAATTGTTGGAGGACTCCACTTGTATAAATAAGGGGTCTTAGAGCCTCAATAGGTTAGCCAGTCATTAGTATAATTTTCGCACTTTTGTGCAACACTTGTTCAGCTCATTTTCGAGCTTCCTTTTTTATAACAGTTTATGTAATGTGACTTGTATTTTTGATAATGGAGATGAAACAATTTTTTAGCCAGTACTAATCTCTTTCAGAGGGCTGAAGCTCTTAGGTTAGGGCCCAACCCAAGCTTCCTAGCACCTCTTATTGTGTACTTATATGTTTTTGCTTCAGTTCATGAGTTAATTTCTGCTACATAGATTCATTTTACTTTGATTAGATTATGTTACTTTTGACGGTTTGCGTAGCTATTTTTCTTTCAATTGCTCAAGTAGGTTACTACAGTGACAAATAAGATTCATAAAGGCTAAAAACATGCCCTAATCTCCTTTCTCCCTTCCTGGGAATATGATTTGAGGTCAAGGCACTACTGGTGCCACCAAAAACATAGTTTTGCTCTTCCATGCAATTTCTAGTGGGATGACTTGATTTGGAAAGATTGATATATTGGTTCAGATTCAGTTGCCTAGATCATTTCTTTTTATTTTACAATAGATCTCTCTACATGATTTTCTATTCAAAGGTTACTAATCAGCATTTTTTGTTTGTAGGTCAGAAATTAGGTCAACCTAGAGAAATTCTTGTTTTCATGGCATAGTTAGTCCTTGTCTTGATCAGTTTTTGTAAGTAGATGTGCAGATCTCTTGCAAGACACCTCAGCTCACCATACATCCATAAAGCAGCTAGCACCAGCTCACTTCCCACAGATTTCCCAAGTCATTCGCAACATTTCGCCAATCTGGTCTAATTTTTGCATTTTTCTCCATAAGCTTCCCTCTTGCCATTTGAACAAATCCAACCATCATGTTCCTTCTTAATCTTCCTTGACAAGCTCTAAACACCTCAACACCTTCATCTAGCCTTCAGTTACCCTTTCCCATCATTTTTCCACCCTCAAAACTCAAAAAATAACTCTCGACCTCCTCCTGTAGATCCTCTTGTAGATCCCCTGCAGCCTCCTATAGAATGCCCTGTAAGTGGTTTTTCCAAAATCCAATTGCAATGGAAGTCTCCAGAAGGGTACTAGGGGCTTCTTAGGACCTCTCCACACCTTCCTCCACCTCTACAAAAGCTAGCTCCATTTTCCTTCGCCACAAAACCTCTACACAATCACAGCCAGATAAATCCCCAGCATAATAATTTCACATAAAAACACTCAAAAGCACAAAAAGATGTTTTCTTCTCATTTCTTTTCAGAAGTAGCTTGAATAAATGCAATTTACCTTTTCAATAGTCAATGGCACTCATTTCATCAGTTTTCATCTCTTTTCCTGTAAAAGTAGGGTTAGAAGCTAGCTTGAGCTCCTGGTGATCTTGCGCCAACTGACCAAGTGATAGCCTGTAGTAAGAGCTAGTACTTGTGCATACAGCACCATCACTTCCAAGTTTGTTACGAACTACCGGGTTGATAAAAGTAAAGTAGGAAGACCCAGGAGTTGCAACATTATTGTTGCAATACTAGTGCTCACCAAAAAATTCAAGTCGGCCTCAAGTTGGCTTAAAGGAGGGACAATCCTCTATATATAGAGGTTTTCCACTCCTCCAATGAAAAGAAGCAATCATACCTCTAAAATCATTGAGCAAAGGAAGTCAGAAAAAGGGTGAAGAAAGTTGAAGTAAAAGGAACCTCTAGTGTAGTGAAGAAGGATAAGACAAAACCAAATTTTATCGGATTGTTCTAAGGGTAAATCATAGTCACATGTGCGAGAAAATGAGGTCCCTTTGCAGTCATAACAGCATCAACATAACAGTCTCATATATATCATTGTTTGGGCTAGAAACTTACACCTATAAGGCCTCCCACTAGAGAAAAGAGGAGCCTCTCCAAAGTTAAGGTAAAAGGAGTCAAATATACAAGGAAATCTCCCACACGTGCGAGAAACTAGGGCTGTAGTGATGTCATATCAAGTCTACAACTACACGTCAAGAAGAATCTCTTTTGGACAAGAGAAGGAGGGTATCTTCATAGTTGAAGGGTCTCACTAAGTATCAAGGACAGGTATCTCTTCTAGAGCTCACATAAACAAGGTATATCACTAGTTTCTGAAGGTTCAAGAAGGAGGACAAAGTCTCGGGGAACAAAGTGCCAGAAGAAGGAGGATGAAGTGCCAGGAAACAAAGTGTCGAAAGAAGGAAGGACTTGACTTGTGCTTGGAGGGTATTCTTTTCAAGGGTCTAGGGTTTGGCACTGATCAATAATAAGCTTCAATAAGATAAATTTACGAAAGGGTTTTCCTATCTAAGAGAGAAAGGTTTTTCCCTTGCAGAGAGCCAATATCTTGTGTTCTTGTTTCTTATGTTTTGGTAGCAGTTTGATGAAGTAAGCACACATGTAATAATAATAAGAGAAGAATATAAATATAACAAGTTAAATTGAAAATGTGCTTCACAAACTATTATCAAGTATAGAAGAATCCTACTATATTTGATTTCCCTATATTCTTCAACATGGTATCAAAGCTAAGGTGACACATCAAGGAAAGGCCATCTCAGGAACACTCATAAGATGACACATCAAGGAAGGACATCTCAAGAACAACTACAAGGTTGAAGCATCAAGCTAAGAAGTCTCAAACACATCAAGGACAAGAAGGTCTACCATCTATTATTCATCAAGGAAGACTACTAAAGAGAAGCCTTTCATATAAAGGCACCTTCAAGAATATCAAGTCAAAAAGTGACCTACATCAAGCTACGCCATCTTCAAGGGGAGAATAACTACAAGACAAGTCATCACTCTCTAAGAAAATCTCATCATCAAGCAATTTTGTTTGAAGAAAGCAATTTGAAGATAATCAACATCCAAGAAGGCAATCCATCAACTCTTCAAGAAGAAAGCAAGTCCATTACATCTCAAACTCTATCCAGCAAGTATATATATCCCCTCTTGAACATACATCAATGTATTTTTTCAAGGAAAGCAACAAATTGGTTGGGGCCACTAACTTCCTTGCATGGAAGAAGAGGACTAATTTACTTCTCAAAGAGAATTAACTTCTAGACCTCATCAAAGGGAATATCACTATCCCTACTAGGGGACAAACTCAAGCCTTAACCAAGTACAATAAGCATGAGACAAGATCTCAAAGGATTCTAATAGAATCTATCAAAGACTCTCTCATTCCTTATGTCTCCAAATTTGAAACATCAAAATAATTCTATGATAAAATAATTGAGTTATTCTCGGTAAGAACAGCTGGAGAAGTGATATCTCTATGAAATGATTTGTACAAAATGAAGATATCAAAGGAAGGAATAGCTCCCTACTTCATGAAGATCTCTGAGATGAGAGATCAACTTCAAGAACTAGGAGAAGTCATGTCTAATAGAGAAATGACAATTGTAGTACTCAATGCTCTACCTAAGGATTGAGGCAACTTCACATCAAACATATATGCAAAGAAGGAAGCTACCCCACTAAGTAAACTATGGTCTCTATGCAAGATAGAGGAAACTACACTCAAAGCCAAGGATGTTGTGGGATCAAAGGAGCAATAATTTGCTACCATGGCCAAGAGGAAGGAAAAATTTGGCAAATTTGGTCCACGAATAACAAGCAATAGAGATATGTCCAAAGTACAATGATTTGGATGCCAATAATATGGACACTATAAAAGGAATTGTCCCAAACTTAATAAGGAAAACAACAACAAGAGAAAAAGGGAAGAAGCTTAGATAACTCAAGAAGAGAAAGAAGAAGACAAGAAGCAGAAGAAGGAAGATCCTCCAGATCTCTACTATGACTAAGTCAACCTCTTTACTTAAGTCTTCATTCAAAGTTCTTAGTAGCATGGGAGCATATAGAGATAGGATAGAATGCATGGTTAAGTAACATCTTCTAGAATATAGGAACATGGTGTAGGTATAGCTCAAGATATTCATATAGAATGAGCATACCTATTATAGGACCTCATCCACAATGAAAGAATAATTTATCATGATTAAGAATATTAGAAGGCCTCTATCATCAAAAGGAAGAAACATTTGCAAGATAAGGGTCTTCAAGATTGATGAGCCTCGGTATTGCAACAAGAATGTTGCAACTCCCAAGGCTACTCACTTTAATTATCAACCCAGGGAACGTACAAACTTAAGAGGTGTCGGCACTATATGTGTGGCATACAATGTCTCCTTCCTTTGTTGTCATGATATAATGGAGTGCATGTACTGAAGTCAAATCCTACTAATTTCAGAAGATGAAATGTTCGAAATGAAACCTTAACCTATTGCAAGAAAGAAAGTACAAGGAAAGAAACAGAAATTCAATGCTAAATCACACCATTTCCTAATTAATTGCCAAGAAACTATGCTTTGCAATAATGCTAAATTATCATGAACCAAATGCTACTATCTAATCATGGAAGTAAGAAGCATCAAACATCACTAATTTGCAAGTAAAGGGACTAAAATAAATATGTTTTTGTCTTTTTGTCTTTTCATGCAAAATCAAGTATGCAAACTAATTTCTTTTGGTGATGTGGCAGGTGAATTAAGGATGTTGGAGGTTGGATGGAATGGTTAGGAGATGGTTGGATGGTGTGGGAGACCCTTGGGAGGCTTTTGGTGACTTCATAAAGGTTTTCTCTCAATTCGGCCTCAAAACAGGCCATTTTAGGAAACCTACAAGATGGACTAGAAACCTACATGATGATCCTATAGGAGTTACAGTGAACCTACAGGATACAGCCGAGAGAAAAATGTGAGGTGTTGGAGGTGATGGGAGGCCTATGAAAGGTGTGTGATGGGTGGAATGGAGTGGAAAAATTCCTAGGATCACTTAGAACTCAAAACCAAAGTCATGAGATGGATGGATTTGCTCAAAAAGCTTGGAGAAGTTTCCTTGTGAAATGATGAAATTGGTGAGGGTTTAATGACTAAGAAAATCAAACCCAAATTGGATGGGACAAATTTTTTTATTAACTAGGATTTCTTAGACCATATTCCAAATGGAATCACTCAAAAACACTTATGTTAACCCATGCAAAAAAAATAAAAAACATTACTAGTCGAAAATCTAGAAATTTGAGAACTAGTGAGCTAGTAAATCTAAGAAATGCCTAACCAAATCAAGTGCAAATGGAATGGGGTAATATTTTTTATGAACTAGAATGGTTTTCTGATCTAATTCAAGTGGAATAAATTTGATTGAAGCTCGTTAGGATGCTCTAAAAAATAGCAGAAATTTATTGTTCTTTGCTAAAAATGAGGTCCAACAATCTAGATTTGGGAATAAGAAGACTAATCCAAGCAGCTCAATGATTACTATGAACATCCAAAGATTTTCCAAGGATGAAATAATGCTTGTGATCCTGCAAAATAACTTACATCAACCATTTAACTCAATCCTACAACAAGAAATCATTAATACTAAATGCAGAAATAGGAAGAAATAAAAACTAGAGATGTGTGTGTAAGAAATGAAAAGAAGTAAAGAAAATGATACAAAAAAAATCTGAGGTTCCTGGGATGGCCAAGCCCAAGGAAACTCAGAGACCTATGGAGGAGAACAATATTTAGAAGCTGAACATGACACCAATCTTCATTATTTTCATCAATAGAATTACATCCCTACAAAACAATACAATGGAGCTGCAAAAATACAAGCTCTCTCCACAATAACACTAATGAAAATCTCCCCCTAGAGGCAAATTCGACTTGGTACTTATACAAAATGATTAGGAATCATTCCCCATGAATGGAGGAAGCTTTCCCCACCAAAATCCCTTGATTAGTGAATCTAGTCCCCAATACTAGGAATTTGCATTAAGTGGCAGGGAACACATTCCTAGATTTTCTCAATCATTCCCTAGAGGAAAATTCGACTTAATACTTATACAAAATGTTTAAAAATCATTCCTCATGAATGGAGGAAGCTTTCCCCACCGAAATCCCTTGATTAGTGGATCTACTCCCTTGATTGGTGGATCAGCTCCCTTGATTAATGGAACACATTCCTAGATTTTCTCAACCATTGGAGTACCACAATTTGTGCCATAATTCCATAATATCTTGTTGACTTATTACTTATTATTTATCTTCCATTAGTAGGGAACAAGTCCTTAAATTATCTCATTCTCCAACTCCTCATAATCTGCCCAATATTCTCATAATATTCCACAAAAAATAAATAATATTAGGCACAAATATTCAATTATCCATAAACCTTCCTAATGAATATATTAAAATTAAAAATAAATTATATAATGCAAAAAGAGAGGTTTAATGTGATGAAGCATGGTCATAGGCCTTAATCTATGTTTTAAATTAGAGGCATGGGCCTTAATTTATGTCTAATTTAGAGGCCCATCATACCCCCTGCTAAAATTGTTGCTCATCCTCTGAGCAACTTAGTGACCTCATTGTGCCTCATCCATGACCCTAGTGGCCTCTCTCTTGTGCATTAAGAATCTTGGTTGTAAGCTCTGCAAGGACAAGCCAAAAAACATATTTGTGCAAAGAAAAATCCTTGTTTCTTGAGACCATTAGTTTTCTTTCTTGCCCTTATTCAATATGAGTTCTTGAATATTTTTTAGTTTGGCAAGGTCTTCCACACCCTTATTGGCATAGCAAGTCATTTATTTGCCTCAGGACTGCCTCCTGTAGGATTTCTGGGTTACTATAATTCCTACAAGATCATCCTGTAGAAAACACAGTCCCTTTGTAAATTGATGTTAAGGAGTGGAAAAGATGACAGAAATGGTGGAGGAATGAATGGTAATGAGTGGTAAAATAAAAATGTGAGTGACAGGGGTCTCTTTGTGATCCTCCTTTGCTCTTTGACCATCCTTCTTGCTAACTTGCAAATGGAAATTTCATGAAAATAGAGAGGATGCTCTCTTTGTTTTTTTTCAAGAATGAAATGGGATGGATGAATGATGAATAGATAGTGAATATGAGGTGGATGGAGGGATTGGAGTGTTGTGATGACCTTGGCCTTTGCAAAAATTTCTTCTTTTAATTGATGTCCTCATTCCTTGAAATCATCACCCTTCATAATTTGACTTTTCAACATTGCATGAGCGAAGTAGTGAGTTGCAATTAACTAGTAGAAGGCGGCTAAGACTGTTGACCCATCCTTAGCTTATAAAACCTCATCTCTCATGCATTGACAACAAATTTCTAACTATAATATGTTCAAGAGAAGAGGTCAAGAATATTGCATACATGTACGAACCTGATGGTTATTGGAGAGACATGAATGTTGCTACTGAGTTGATGTTGATGTGCAGGTGTTGGATGGTGATGTTGATGATCCTGATGCTACTTCTAAGCTCTGGAGGAGCTTCTTTGACCTCTGGATCTCCTTTAAAACTGCTCACTGCCAATCCTCTAGGTGTTTTTATGTATCCTGTAGATTTACAGGACAGCAACTTGTTTTGTCCATATCTCCCAAACGATAGATTGGATTGAGCTGAAATTTTTTTAGCATGTTTCAATCATCATTATGCACCTCCCCATAGACAAATTTTGGTCAATGAATGCATGGATTTTGAGAAAAAATAAAAATGGTTGAAGGTGATGGGAGCCAATTTCTTGGAAACCGTGCAATAGAATTTGTTGAAATTTCTTGGTCATGTTACCATCAACCATATGCATCTCCTCATGAAACAACTTTTTAAATGGATGCATGGATATCGAGAAAATGAAAAAATGGTTGAAGGTGTTGAAGGTGATGAAGGTTGATTTCTTGGAAATTGTGCAGTATAATTTGCTGAAATTTCTTGAGCATGTTACCATCATCCATATGCATCTCCCCCTGAGACAGATTGGTAAATGGATACATTGTTTTCAAGCTATGGCAAAAACAAATTTATGCTCTATGTATTTTTGTATCTTGTTGTAAAACAGAGCATCCTGTAGTTTTTTAGGATAGCAAGGAAAATGAGTGGTAGAAGCTTGACAATGATGGGTGGATGGTGAAAATGGATGAGGATGATGGATTGGCATGGCCTTGGCCTTGTTGGAGCATTTGAGTGAACTAGGAGAAAGTCAAAATTTGACTTCCTTTGACTAGGTTTGACCAATTTTCCTTTTGGTACCAACTTTGTTGTTGCTACTTGCAGATGTTGGAGAGTACGTGCATGCATGGAGCAAGGATTCTTTTTTTTTCTCTTTTTTTTTTCTTTTTTCCAAGCCATTGACCACCTCATGGATTTTTTCAATCAATGAGCCAATCTGAGGTGCCTCCGAGGAGGTTTTCACTTTAGATTTGTATTTTTTCCTCTCTTTTTTCATTTTTTTTCTACCCTACCCTACTTGAAAAACAAAATCACTTTCAAGTATAATAATACTTCTAATGGAGCCATGTGCACATCAATATGACAAACAAATTAATGTGGAGGATTGAAATGTATGCTATGACATGTAACTGGATTTCAGAGACCAAATGATTTGACTTTGAAAGGATCAAGCATACTTGAGTAAGAGAGTGATGTTGCAACTTAGTGAATGTCTGGAACCATATTTCAATATAGTTGTGATGCCTATGGTCCACTTATTGATTTATATCATCTTGTATGTCTTCTTCTACCATGACCTTCAAGTCTTCCTCTTTTTGTTGATTGATCTCTTGAATACATGGAGGATTTGATGGTAACCATGAGGGAGATTTCTCGATCTCTGATTTTGTTGTCTGCTCTTCATCAAATGCAGCCCATGATCCTTTGGTATTCTCATTTGAATCTTCTTCTTCTAGATGTGGTCCTTCAATAATATCAATTTTATCTCTTTTTTTCAATACTCTTCCTGAGCTATGGTGAATACTATTGATCTCAAGAGGAGATGTTTGGAAGTGTTGTACCTCAGCATTGTAAGTGGGCTGAGCTACTTCAATGTGTGGGTTTGGAAATGGTGGTACAGGTAGTTGAGTGGGAGTGAATAATTGAGATGGATGTCATTGGAGTTGTGGTTGTAGTGGAGATGAATGGTAGGGATAACATGTAGTTTGGTATGAAGGATATTGAGAAAAATATTGAGGATATTGTGGATGGCTCCCATAAGTTCCTTGCCAACCTTGTTGTCAAGATTGGTCTTGGGGTTGAGATGGCCAATGTTGTCAAGGAAAAAGTGTGTTCCAATTACTTTGAGGTAGATATGCATAACCTTGAAATTGTGAATTAAGCTCTTGCATCATATAGGGCTGAATAGGCTACCATGGTTCTCTTGGAGCTACATAACATAGCTACATTGGAAATTGACTTGCTCCATTCTCCTCTTGGTAAACTTCCTTCAACCTTGGAAATGATGGACAATGTTTAACATCATGTGATTCTGCAAAACAAATATCAGCATTTTCTTTTCCTTCATCTTGCATTCTTAACATTTCTAATTGTTTTGTTAGATTGATAATAATTTATGTTTTAAAAGCATCAAACAAATTTTCAAGTTTAGCTTGACTTACCGATCTTGATGCTGATTTACCTACGCTTGTTTTTCCTCTTGATATGCATTTGCATGTTTCACAAATTTCCTCAAATGATAATTGATATACATCACCTCTAATCATGAGATTAAGGAGATCGATCCACTCATCCCTAATTGTTCTAAGTAAGATGGTTTTTAGTGTGTCAGATCCTAAATTATGTAGTTTTCCCCTCTTAACATTATACATGAACCTCTCTATTAGATCCTCTAGACTCTCATCTTCTCTTTGATTCATTCTAATAATTTCTTCTTTAAGATCATGATATTTATATTTTTCTATAAATATATTTTGCATATCATTCCATGATCTTGTTGAATTAGTCCCTAAACTCATGAACCATTTAAGAGCTCTATCCTTCAATGTTGCCGAAAACAATCTCAGTTTTTGAGTTTTTAATAAGTAACCATGAGATCTACAAACAATCTCAAATTCAAAGAGAAAGGCTTTCAGATCCTCTAACCTTATACCATGAAATTTTGGAAGAAAAGATGGAGGGTTGTTCTTCATGTGCACACTTCCATCAGTATCTTGAATGGGAAATCCAATAGGATCTTCCTCATTGTCATCATCGCCATCAATTTATTCTACATTCTTCGTCGTCTTCTTCTTCTACCTGCAAAAGTGAATGGTGGTATGGCTTTTACTACACCATATGATCAAATGGAGTGGTGGGTTGGTGTTGGAGAATTTTGTTTTTATTTTTATGATTGAATGAAAACTATAATGTAATGCAATTTTCTACTTTTGAAATTAAATATGTCTAATGAAAAAAAAAATTGTTTTTCCCAAAAATTAAAAGAAATGAATCAACTAGGGAAGAAAACAATGCATAATTTGACACCTCCTCAGCAACGGCGCCAAAAAATGATGAGCCTTGATATCGCAACAAGAATGTTTCAACTCCCAAGGCTACCGACTTTAATTATCAACCCAGGGCTCGTACAAACTTAAGAGGTGTCGGCACTATATTTGTGGCATACAATGTGTCATTCCATTGCTATCATGATTTAATGGAGTTCATGTACTAAAGTCAAATCCTAAACTAATTGCAGAAAATAAAATGTTTGAAATGGAACCTTAACCTATTGCAAGAAAGAAAGTATAAGGAAAGAGACGGAAATTCAATGCTAAATCACACCATTTCCTAATTAACTGCCAAGAAACTATGCTTTGCAATAATGCTAAATTATCATGAACCAAATGCTACTATCTAAGAATGGAAGTAATGAGCATCAAAAATCACTAATGTGCAAGTAAATGGACTGAAATAAATATGTTTTTTGTCTTTTTGTCTTTTCATGCAAAATCAAGTATGCAAACTAATTTCTTTTGGTGATGTCGCAGGTGAATTTAGGATGTTGGAGGTTGGATGGAAGGGTTAGGAGATGGTTGGATGGTTTGGGAGACCCTTGGTAGGATTTTTGTGACTTCTTAAAGGTTTTCTCTCAATTCGGCCTCAAAACAGGCCATTTCAGGAAAACCTACAGGACGTACTAGAAACCTACAAGATGATCCTGTAGGAATTACACTGAACCTACAGGTTATAGATGAGAGAAAAATGTGAGGTGTTGGAGGTGATGGGAGGCCTAGGAAAGGTGTGTGATGGGTGGAATGGAGTGGGAAAATTCCTAGGATCACTCAGAACTCAAAACCAAAGTCCGGAGATGGATGGATTCGCTCAAAAAGCTTGGAGAAGTTTCCTTGTGAAATGATGAAATTGGTGAGGGTTTAATGAATAAGAAAATCAAATCCAAATTGGATGGGACAAATTTTTTTATTAAATAGGATTTCTTAGGTCCCGATTCCAAGTGGAATCACTCAAAAACACCTATGTTAACCCATGCAACAAAAAAATAAAAAAACATTACTAGTCGAAAATCTAGAAATTTGAGAACTAGTGAGCTAGTAAATCTAATAAATGCATAACCAAATCAAGTGAAAATGCAATTGAGTAATTTTTTTATGAACTATAATGTTTTTGTGATCTAATGCAAGTGGAATCAATTTGATCGAAGCTCATTAGGATTCTCTAAAAAATAGCATAAATTTATTGTTCTTTGCTAAAAAGGAGGTCCAACGATCTAGATTTGGGAATAAGAAGACTAATCCAAGCAGCTCAATGAACTTCCAAACTTTTTGAAGGATGAAATAGTTATTGTGATCCTACAAAAGAACTTACATCAACCATTTAACTCAGTCCTACAACAAGAAATCATTAATACTAAATGCAGAAATAGAAAGAAATAAAAACTAGAGATGCATGTGAATAAGCAATGAAAAAAAGGAAAGAATATGATAAAAAAAAGCTTTGAGGTTCTTGGGATGGAAAATCCCAAGGAAAATCAGATACCTATGGAGGAGAACAAGATTTAGAAGCTGAACATGACACCAATCTTCATTATTTTCATCAATAGAATTACATCCCTACAAGAAAATACAATGGAGCTACAAAAATACAAGCTCTCTCCACAATAACACTAATGAAAATCTCCCCCTAGAGGAAAAAGTGACTTGGTACTTATACAAAATGATTAGGAATCATTCCCCATGAATGGAGGAAGCTTTCCCCACCAAAATCCCTTGATTAGTGGATCTAGTCCCCAATACTAGGAATTTGCATTAAATGGCAGGGAACACATTCCTAGATTTTCTCAGCCATTCCCTAGAGGAAAATTCGACTTGGTACTTATACAAAATGATTAATTATAATTTCCTGTGAATGGAGGAAACTTTCCCCACTGAAATCCCTTGATTAGTGGATCTGCTCCCTTGATTAATGGAACGCATTTCTAGATTTTCTCAATCACTGGAGTTCCATAATTTGTGTCATAATTCCATAATATCTTGTTGAATTATTATTTATTATTGATCCTCCATTAGTAGGGAATAAGTCCCTAGATTATCTCCTCCTCCAACTCTTCATAATCTGCCCAATATTCTCATAATATTCCACAAAAAAATAAATAATATTAGGCACAAATATTCAATTATTCATAAAACTTCCTAATGAATATATTAAAGTTAAAAATAAATTATCTAATGCAAAAAGATAGGTTTAATGTGCTAAAGGATGGTCATATTCCTTAATTTATGTTTTAAATTAGAGGCATGGACCTTAATTTATGTCTAATTTAGAGGCCCATCAAATATCCTCTGATAGAATCTTCAAAAGAAGGTTCATAAATAAGAGCAGATGTTTTAATGGGAGTCCCATTCATGGGATTCAAGAAATAATGATATATGGGCAAGAAAAAATGAAGCAAGAAAGGCTACACCAACCAAGAAGAGCCATCAAATGAATCCAAGATGATCAAAGCAGAATCAATATGAGGTATCTATGCATCAAGCTTAACTCATGTCATCATATATATTATTGATTCATGGGAATAGTTCTAAAACATGATTAAGCATAAAAGGATCTATTTCACCAATGACATGCTCTAAAGCATGTACTACGATAAAAAGAAATTCAACATCAAGAAGTGCTCCCATAAGGAGTATAAGATGGTTGAATAATCAATCCAAGAAGAAGAAAATGAAGAAATAGATCAAGCATGTGAAGAACACCATGGTCACAAAGCATCACTATCTGACAAGATCCATTAAAGACATCTCCTGAAATAAGGCATGACAACTCTAACAAAGGAAGAAAAATATCAAATGACCCTTGACACCTATGAAGGCCTTGGAGATATTAAAGTGCAGATTAGTGCTTCAACTCTACAAAGATGTCATGATGAAGAAGTCATCCAAGCACTATTTGATGTTGAAGTAATATTAGGATGAAGTCATAAAGGGCTAATAAATTGAAGCATGGGAACAAGTAAGTACAACTAGGCATCTATGTGATAAATATTCTGAAGCATAGCCAGATGACAAAGGAGTAGCTAGATGATGAAAGAACCTGGCATATATCAAGAAGGCCACTTTCCATGAAGGAAGAAATGACATGACAAGCCAGGAAGGTAAGTGATTGATGGTCAATTCCCTACCAGGAAGAAGTTCAAACAAATACTTCACGACATCAAAAGAAAGAACGATATCAAATAGTTGAAGGACCCATAGAAGAACTTGTTGATGAATGGAGAAGTCCCTAGCTAAGAGGGAGTTCTAACAGGTTCCAAATTACAAAATAGCTTGATCAAGTTTTTGGTCAGAGGAAACTTGGGTATGTCTTCCTCAATTAAGAGGAAGAGATAGACACAACATTCTTGGCTTCACTTGGGAAGAAAGAATGTAAGGATTGGGTAATCATCTGGCATCTGATCCTCTTTGAGGATGTGTAGGGAATCCAAGATCAGAGTAGGAAAGACGACCGATATTCTTTAAGGGTTGGGAACCCAAGACAAGAATAGTCCTAGAAGGTCATACTCAGTGAAAACCCAGGTGGGTATGTACCTTGAGAGACAATGATTAAGGTGTCTATAAGTCATTGGTATCACTAACATTATGCTCTGATCTTATGAGAGATAGAGTTGTTATTCAAGGCCTTGCTATAAACAATGTTGGTTACTATGATGTTATAACAGATGGATTTCCAATCTGGTTTCTCTTACATGAATTCTTCAAGATTGAAAAATAGCTAAACACCTTGTAATGATCTATGACTAGCTTCCTATTTAAGAGGGAGTGTTGAAGAAAGAGTAACTAGGTTCGGTCTTCATAAGTGTAATTTTGATATTTGTATTTATACAACAAAAATTATATTTTTTTGTTATATTTATCAATGAGTTTCTTGCTCATTGAAATAGGTCTAGCACATGTCAAAGTGCTATAGGTAAGTCAAAGAGTCAAAAGATAATGTTGAAGACCCTTAAGGTCATGTTACACCATGTATACTTATGTATTATAGTCAAAGATATCCCTCCAAGAAAACTCACAAGTCCTCTCCATGCAACGACATAACCAAAGAAGCAAAAACGAAGTGGAAAATTCAAGTTGGCCGTAAGTCCTCAAGTTAGCCTCAATTCATCCTCAAGTCAGCCTAAAGGAGGGAAAATCCTCTATATATAGAGGTTGTCCACTCCTCCAATGACAAGAAGCGATCATACATCTGAAATCAATGAGCAAAGGAAGACCAAAAAAGGGTGAAGAAATTCAAAGTAAAAAGAGCCTCTAGTGCAGCGAAGAATAAGAAGACAAAACTGAAGTTTAGAGGGTTGTTCTAAGGGTAAATCACAGTCACATGTATGAGAAAAGGAGGTCTCTCTGTGGTCATAACAGTCCGATATCTCTTTTTTTTGGGCTAGAAACTTAGGCCTATATGGCCTCCTACTAGAGTGTTGCACAAAAATTGTTACCTTGACATTCTGCAATCTGTGTGATTCTACCACCACTCATACTTTCCTCCTTTGCAAGTCTTAAACCTCATTTCTTCATATCAAGCCTTGAAAATAAGAGAAAGCCTTTAAAAATCTCTAAAACTCTGGTTCCGCACTTTCTCTTAGCATTACCTGCGGTCCCGCACCTAATGGTCATGTCCCCTGCGCACCTGACCGCTCTGTCTCTGTGTTATGGGTGCAGACCCCTGTAAAAGTTAAAAAGGCACAAGTACATTCTTAAAAACTCACTTTGAATCATTTCTGGAAGCTTCTAGAGGGAATCTTGAGGTGGCAAGTTCGCTCCTTAAAGGTTCATGCATCCCATACCATAAGGATCTAACCCCTTGATGTGAGGAGCTTATCCCTTTGAAGGAGTACTCTATCCCTTCATAGGTGGACCTGTAACCTCCTTCCTTTGCACTATAAAATGAAGCATTGGGCTAGTTACTGAGGAGGTTGAAAGCTGAATATTTTTGAGGTGAAATGATGTTGGAACTTAGTCTTCCTAATTGAGCTTTTGAGAGAAGAGATTAAATACCTTTTTAATCTCATTTGGAAGAGAGTGAGGCTTGTCAAAGTAGAGGAGATTTCTGTTTGGACCCTGGGAAGAGCTTGTACATCATCAAGGTACCAAAGGTTGTAAAGTTCTTCTATTTCAAAATTAATACAGTCAAGTTTATTTTTCTTAATAAGCTATGTTTTATGGTTTATTTTATGGATTCCTTGATCACCATGATGAACATGATTTATTATATTAGCTATGCAGGTGTTATTTGATGTGCGCTTGTTTGTGATTGCAGGTTCTCTAAAGGAAACTCTTTCGAACGATTGAAGCATGGCTGCCACAAACTAGTGTTGGACTTAAGGTAGGGTCTAAACACCTCTTTAGTTTTTATTAATGAATCGCAATATGTTTAGAGAAAGGTAGATTTGCTTGTCCTACTTGTTGCTAGGTATATGTTGATACTAGGGAGATCGACCTTGTCCGCAAGATCGATTTGTCCAGCCAACAAATTGGCGACTCCACCGAGGAACTGAATTTGTTTTTTTGATTTTCCTTTGTCTTTGACTTGAGAAACTTGTTCTTATTTCTGGTTTTTTCTTGATGTGTGTGGGATTGGGTAGTTTTTAGGATCTAGATTTTTTTTTTTTTTTTGAAATTTTTAAGAGGACTGTACTTTCTGTTTACAAGACATTGCAGACATATCCGCACTATTCCTTTAGTGCACAGAGCGGTACTGCATCTGGTTCTACTGGAAGCCTGTGGACCCTGTCAAAATTTTTGAAAAAACTAAAATGTTTTCTTCCAGTTAATTTTAGGTTTTATTTACGACTTTTAGTGTCTACCCAGATCTGCATGTGTTCTGTCAAAAATCTCTTTCAAGTAAGTTCCATTGGTATTTTTGTTTTAGATGATTTTCTAGAAGTTTTGCATGCCTTGAGTAGTTTTCACTTGGTCTCTATAGTGACTCAAAGATTAGAAGTCTGAGAAACCTTAGATTACTCTGGTGTCTTTTATCTTCTTGATGAGTCTAACATTTTTGTGAAATCTATCCCTTTGCAAGAAATAGATGTAGTTTTCTCTTTGCAAATATTTGAACGAACTTGGTTATAAGTTTTGAAATTCATTTTTATAAAAGAAAACACATTTGGATGTTTTTTGATTGATTTGTTTTTTTGAACGAATTAATCCTTATTTTATTGAATGACTAAGTAAAACGTCCTCAAAAATAATTGAAGCTTTTATTCATTAGGTTTTTAGAAATCTTTAGATCTCAAGATTAGTTTTTATAGTTTTGAGTGTTTTCTAGAAATTGTAGAATCTCTTTTGAAAGAATTGTTTTCTATAGTTTTGAGTGTTGAAAAAGAAAAGGGATTTTTTGTGAGCATAATTAGTACTCTCGTTTTGAGTTTATTGAAAAAGAAAAAAAGATTTTCTTTTCATTTACATGTTGAAGGAAAGTTTTGTTTTTCAAAGATTGCATTCTCAACTCTTTCTTTTAGCTAGAAATTCATTGAAGGAAAAATGAATTGTTTATCATTTTAGGTGCATTTTTAGTGTTTTTGGAGTCGAGTCTTTACACCATCAAAGTTTCATCTCCATACCTATTGACATAAGAAACAACCCATAAAAGTAACGCTTAATTAAAATTGATCTAGCAATCTTTTTATTTCTAGGGCTCTTATCACCAATATAGCTTAGGCTAGTATCTTGGAGTAGGGAGTAATTAACTCTCCAAGATAGTTAAAACAAACAAGTAGCTATATCTTGCGGTAGGAAATAAATCCAATTGTAATTGATATAATCTGGGAAGCTCCTCTTAAAGGAGTCAATCACGAGATCATATCTGAACCTTTGAGATAATCAAGTCTGTCTCATTGGGAAAGATAGAATATTTGCGCGTATTATAAATGGTAAACCTCGGATTAACCATTGTCGAGGAGCCTAGGATCACTTGTTGGTAAACCTCAGATTGATCATGTCGAGGAGCCTTCAAGGGGATTGAACTTTGTTACTCTTCTCTTGCACGTGGATCGGATCGTAGACTGTTCCCCCAATTGTATTTGTTACTGTTGGTAACCTTAGTGTCCATAAACTTAAGATTATTTCCTAAGGTGATGGTGAAGGACGGGTCTCACTGTACCTGGAGCAGACGTTGACTAGACTCACTTGGACTCTCTGGGGGGTTCTCTTCACTCGAGATGGTTATGTGAAGAAACTTGTGCCAGTTTGTTTCATTAAGCAGGTTGTCGCGATAACTGTTCAAACCTCCCTTTCTGTATTGAATTCTACGACGTTGGATTTCATCACCAACTAGTGTTTTTAGTACGGGAAGTTACTATTTGTGTGTGGTTTGAACTCATAGATTTTTTTTAGGCATGTGATTCAATTGTTGTTTCTTTAGAGACTTTAGGTGCTTTTATTGAAATTTTCTTTGTTTGCATGTGATTATTTTCATCATACATCCAGAGATTATTATCCTTGATTAATCATGTCGAGAGAGTCCTCTATGTTTTCCCAATCACCGGAAACATTTTTATATGGTGGTCCTACTGTTCCTTTGGGATACCAGTCACTTTCTAGTACTTTTTCAGGAACAACCCCTCAACCAACTGAACATCAGTTATCACCTGGTTATAATGGAACTAAAACGTTGAGCGCAAAACAGATCTTTATGATGTTTGGTAGTATTCCAAACCCTCAACCTCAAGGTAGTCAGTTACCGTCTAGGGGGCAAGTTAGTCAGTTACTGCCTGGGGGGCAAGGTAGTCAATTACCACCTAGGGGGCAACCTCAAGTTAGTCAGTTGTCACCTAGGGGGCAACCCCAAGGTAGTCAATTTCCGCTTGGAGGGCTACCTCAAGGTTTTCAACCTTCAGGACAATACATACCCCAAGGTCGACCCCATATTCCTCAGGATGCTTTTCAACCCCAAATTCAATACGTGCCTTAGGGTTATCAACCTCAACGTCGGTACCCAACTCAAGGTTTCAAACCACCTTCTGGTCAATCTTTTTTACAAGGAACTGGAAATGTACCTCCTAATTATCAACCCTACATTCAACTAGGTTATGGTCCTCCTTATGTACAACCTTTTATGGGTCCCAGAATGAATATGGTTTGGGATCCATCTCAAACTCAATAGACTTTGCAACCTAATGTGCAGTTATCTAATCAAACTGGACAACCCTTAGTTTTTGGTCCAACCCAATAACCTGTCCAACCTATGGTTCAAATCTCTGCACCTAGTGTAGTTCATTAGCCTGGGCCTAGATCACCTTGAACTCTGCCTCAAACTGTTGCGACAACTACTGCAGCTTCTGTTCAATCCACCCCACCTACGTCTGGAGTATCTGTAGCTTCGGTTTCTACTATCCCTGTATCAGTATCAACTCCTCAAGTCTCTGTGCCCCAGTCAAGACCTACAGTTCAAAATTCGGTTCAGATGCCTACAGGACAAGCTAGTCCAAGTACAATTGCCACGAGTCAACCATACCAGGGACAGTATCAATCTGGTCCTACTGTACAAAATCTAGTTTATCAGTATCAACCGTACCCTGGCTATACTTATCAGCAGCATCAACAACCCTAGTTTGGTCCGGTTAATCCTGGTTTCCTAAGAGGTTATAATATTCCTAATGCAAATTTGATTCCAGGTTATCTTGGATATCCTCCTCCTAGAGTTGGTCTCATTACACAAGGTTTTCGTGAACCTAACCGTCAGTTACCATTTATTGCAACTTTGGATTTACCTGATTTGTCGCGCCTTACGAATGATCCAATTTATTATCTTCCGTATTGGCCGCCAATGCCTAATAAGTTTCCCAATGATATCCCGAAGTTTGAAGGTAAGTCAGGAGAACATCCGTCAAATCATGTGATGACTTATCACCTCTGGTGTGCAACTAATTCCATTATCGATGATTCAATCCACTTACGTCTTTTTCAACGCACTCTAATTGGTCTTGCTGCCAAATGGTACATTGAGTTACCACGAGGCTCTTTTTATAATTTTAGTCAGTTAGCTACTTCTTTCTTAACTCATTTTCAGTTGCCTGTCAGATACAACAATGGCACGAAATTATTAACTTCATTAAAACAATCCACGTCCACATATATTTCTGATCATATTCATGAATGGCGACGTAGAAGGCTTTTAGTGAAAGTTTTTATTCTGGATCAAATTTTAGCAGAATGGTTCGTAAAATCATTATTACCTAAAATCACTAAAGATGTATATAAGGCAGGAGTTGTTACTGAAGAGCAAGTCATTGCTCAGGCTCAGTACCTTGACCTCGTTTATATGCAGTCAAGTACTTTACACGAAAAAATCCCTAATCTTCCAAAAACTACAACCCCTTCAGGGTCTCATGCCATTGATGGTATGATTGGTTTAGTTAGTATTAAAAGCAAGAAGAAATCTTCGAAGAATTCTTCTCCTACCACAACTTTACCTATTTCCCCGAAAGGAGATTCTTCCGCTGAAGTTTCTATCGACATCCATGTCGTAGATTCATCTATGGCCAAATCCAGTAGTAAAGAGAAGGGGAAAAATAAAAACAATCAAACTTCAAAAGATAAAGCAAATAAAAATGAATCTATTGACGAAAAACGAAAACCTCGCTATCCTTGTTTCATCTGCGACGAGGATCATTTTACTAAAGAATGCCCATATCGAGCAGAGTTTTCAAAATTCGTTAAAGGTTCTCAAACACTTGCTGTCTTGAAGGGTCCTTCTCCTACTCAAGATAGTAAAGTGGTTGCTTCTTCCTTGAATACCTCAGAAGAACCCATTATGATGATGTCTCATGTCAGGATTGCGACACGATCGCAAGATTATGGTAGTAACAATCATGTTGATGGTAAAGAAGCAGAATCTTCTATTTCAAACCCATCAACTTCAACTCCTCCTGTTTACGATCCACTACAGATCGAGAAACCCAATCTAGACTTAGTAACCAAACTACCTGCTAAAGGTATATTTCGGAAATCATCTGCGAGAGCTGCTCAGAATTATAACATTGTTGAAGACCTGGCCATTGCCCCTTCAGCAATGTCGGCTTTGGAAGTGCTGCAATCATGCCCAACACAGCGTAAATTACTATTGTCGGCTATAGGAGCTACTGATATTCAGGATTTGAACCTTATAATCTTTGATTTAGAGAATAGTACACCCCGCCTACCTCATCAAATGGCTTTCCAGATTCTAGTGTTAGTCAAAAACAGACCTTGCTTTCGGACTGTGATTGATGAGGGAGCTTCTACATGTATTATGTCGATCCAGTGTTGGAGATCGCTTGGTTCTCTGACACTCGCTCAGTCCCCGATGATTCTAAAGGCTTTTGATGGCTGAGGGTTCCATCCTTTTGGTATTTTGGAAGATTTACCTATAGGGGTAGAAGGCAAGGCTGTAAATCTAGATGTGGAAGTGGTTGATGCCCCTCTAGATTACAACCTTCTCTTGGGTCACAGTTGGTCTTATGCTATGACTGCTATTGTTTCATCAGTCTTTCGGCTTGTTAAGTTTCCTCATAACAGAAAGATCGTTACAATAGACCAGCTGAGTTATTTGTCATCGGACCCAGCCTCTACAGATAGTGTTCAGCATGTCGGTAAAATGACTATCCCTTACCAAGATGTTGGGGTATGTTTGATTAAAGATTCTAGTTTACTAGGAACTTTTTCCTTCCCTCCTCCCAACGTATCACCTTATTTTGCAACTATTCATATGATTTCATTGAACACTATTGCTTTTGATGATCCTCGAATCGTACCTTCCGATTCTAAGGTGGATTCATTTCATGGCGTGATGCCTATGAGTCCCTTTGAAATTGCATATCAGGTTGTACAGTCGTTTTTTTATTCTTGACCAATTGCGAGGATAGTTTTTTCTTGTGTCAACCTCGTTAACAAATGAAACTGGATATCACGAGGATAGTTTTTTTTTTTTTCCTGTGTCAACCTCGTTAAAAAATGAAGCTAGATAGCTTGAGCATAGTTCCTCGTCTTCTATCAAGCTCAAAAAAAATGAATCAAGGATTTTTGAGCATAGTTCCTTGTCTTGTGTCAAGCTCGTTAAAAAATGAATCAAGGATTTTTTAGCATAGTTCCTTGTCTTGTGTCAAGCTCGTTAAAAAAAAATGAATCAAGGATTTTTTAGCATAGTTCCTTGTCTTGTGTCAAGCTCGTTAAAAAATGAATCAAGGATTTTTTAGCATAGTTCCTTGTCTTGCGTCAAACTCATTAAAAAAAAAATGAATCAAGGATTTTTTAACATAGTTCCTTGTCTTGTGTCAAGCTCGTTAAAAAATGAATCAAGGATTTTTTAGCATAGTTCCTTGTCTTGTGTCAAACTCGTTTGAAAAATGAGACAAGGGTTTTGAGAATAGTTCTTTTCCTGTGTCAACCTCATTAAAAAATGAAGCAACTCCCTTTTCGAGTCAAGTCTTTTCAAGATCTTGAAAGTAAACCTTCATTTCATCCACCTGGTTTAATGCAATGAAGCTTGGGGGGCATGTACCTCGATTTGCGTCATTAAGTTGGGGGCATGCGAACTTATAACAAGCATAGTTTTTCATTTCAAGCTTGTGTAAACATGAAACCAAATCCAAGCATAGTTTTTCGTTTCAAGCTTGTGTAAACATGAAATCGAATCCAAGAAGAGTTCTCTATGGTTCAAGCTTGTGTAAAAATGAACCCATACCCATTTTACATCTCGTGATTGTCGTTTTTATCCGCTAAATTCCGCTAGATGAGCCTTGGTTGTTTTCATTCCATCGCCCCCATCTCTTTGGTTGATCATATGCTTTCACTTGCTTGTTTTCCTTTCCTAAGGGACAGCAGTTATGAGTGGTTTTATTAGCCAAACTCTTAACCATTACATGTTTTGAGCAGTTCTACCATTGCCAAAACCAGTTGCTACCCTTTATACCACTCGTTCCTCTAGGATGAGTCTTCTTTAAGCTCTTTTCTAACTCGTAAAATATGAAAAGATTGCCAAGTTTTTCCTTTTTAAACTCGTTAAAATGGAATTAAAAGGACGGTCCACTTAGAGCTCTTTTCTAACCGTATAAACATGAAAAGATCGCCAGATTTTTTTCGTTTCAAGTTTGATATTGGTTATAAAACGACGTGTTTTTGATCGCTTTTTTACTTTTTCAGATCGGAGTCACTAATTATGAAAAGTACTCCTTGATCGTAATGGTCAAGTGATTCTCTCAAGTATTATTTTATACTTTTTCGGGCTTGGGGGACACAAATTTA
This sequence comes from Pinus taeda, assembly GCA_000404065.3. Taxonomy (NCBI): domain Eukaryota; kingdom Viridiplantae; phylum Streptophyta; class Pinopsida; order Pinales; family Pinaceae; genus Pinus; species Pinus taeda. Next base: position 55,999 of record APFE031066616.1, read on the forward strand.
CGAAAAAAGACAACCATGGAGTTTTCTTAAATTTTTCTTCTGACTCCCTAAAATTGAAAAACGCTGAGTTTTCCTATACTGGACTCGTTAAAATTCAACAGTAAAGGACCTGTTCAAATTTAAACAGGAATGGACCACTCCTTCTTAGGGTTCAAATTTTAAACTAATTTGGACTCATCCGAAGGATGAGCTTATAATAAAGAAAATGTTATCCTCCTCAATATTTTCAAAAATAAAGAGGTACTTGCCAGAAATGGTGGGGGAAAAGAGAGAAAAATGAACCTGTTTGTTATACTTTGTGTTTTAGAAAAGAAATTAACCACTCTTGAACACGACACTTTTTGTTCACCTGGGTTGGGAAATCCTTTGCCTAATAGTTAATCAAACCATATTGAAAGTCTTCAACCAGTTTCTGGTATTAGCTTTGGGTCAATTGTCACCAAACCATCTGCAGTGTCGTTGTGTGTTCAAGAGGTCAATTCAAATAAACCATTCATTTGCAAAATATTTTTCATCCATCTTGACCATCCCTGAGTTAGTCCTTGCCAAATATATTTCTTCAAAACTTGATCTATGATTTCGTGTTGTGGGCTTGCCTACGACGGATCGCTTTCTATCGAATCCAACTCATTATCTAGAAAGATGATCTAGAAATTGTCAATACCTTGGAATATGCATGCCCTAATGGTAGGTTTCTCGCCTTCGATGACAGGTTGCATCATTAATCTTCGATCAAAGGATTCTATGATGTGTTTGACATCAACTCATTTATTCACATTTCATGGATTGTGTTAGTATCGGTATCTTCATCCCTCCGTCAGAGATCAAATACTCTTGTTCCATTTCATATTAGGTGTCCCGCCCAGTCACTTGCATTCCATTAAGTACATGGATCGTCTGACGATAGTGGCTTCCCAACAATTTTCCTCATGTCCCTCATGTCATTCACCTGTTGGTTCATGTATGTTCATTAAAGAGGCATATACAGTCTTCATTTCATTAAAAATTGCAAAATGTTGTTTTTAGGGTTTCATCGTCAATTAGGTCAGGGTTCCATTAGGGTTTCGTCAATAAATGCTTCAAAGTGTCCAATAATTACCAGCAGGCCATGAGGAGGTTTCATCATCAATAAATTTCATCGACAAGTGTTCCAAAATGTGTTTTTCCTCAAAACTCTATTTTGAGGAAAAAACAGAGTATTTAGCCTTTATTGTACTAAAATCATGTAAATTTTGTTTTCTTCATTACAAATTCCTTCATCTGCACCCTGGTTTCTTTCCTTAGCCTAAGAAGCTCCAACACCTGTAAAAACCAGCAAAGTTCAGCTCATTTAGTTCATCACAAAGCCAAAAAGGTGAAAAAGTCCAAAAAACAGAGTTTGAAATCAAGTCATTTTGAAAACATTGTAAAAGTCGGTTTCATGAGCTAAAATCTTAAAATCTCTTTGTTTATAACCAATGCCTTCACTTGAAAGTTCATTTGTAAAAGACTAGCAATGCAAAGTGATTTTGTTAAGCAAGAGGAGAAACTTGGGTGAAAATTGCTCCTGGTGACCGGCACGGCGCACTGGGCAAGAGGCATGGCGCATTGGTGAGGCACAGCGCACTGGGCCTTAGAACTTAGTGTATTTTTGCACTGGTGAGGTGCGGCGCATTGGGTATTTTGCGTGGCGCATACAGCTAAAGGGCCTGAAAAGTTCCATAACGGCCTCCAATCGCCAAAAACTCACAAATTCACTTTGTTCCAAGTAGGTTGAGCTCCACTTCTGTTGTTCATCCAATTTTGGTGTTTATGTTATGATGGTTAATGTGGTGAGTGTTTAAACAAATAATCAAACCCTACCATTTCAAATTCCTCAAACAAAGATTGTTTCCTAGGGTTTGAAAACTATTTGCTACCAATTCTATCCTCTTTCCAACATTCCCTTATCCCATTTTTTCTTGATTTCATTGTTCCCTAAGTTCCTCTACCCCCTAAATTCACTAATCCCCTATCCCAAGTTCCCTTTCCCAAATTTCTTATTGTAAAATTCCAAACCCTAAACCCCTAAACAAATCTATCCCAACAGTTCCCAATCCCCCACTATTTTTCCCTCCCCTTATACTCCCTCATTTCACTGTTTTCCCTTGGTGGAAGAGGTTGAACAATCATTAAAGGCAATCCAACATAGTTTGACACATCAGCACCCATCTCTTCTGGACAGTTTTTCTACCAGTAGTCATGGCATCTAATCCTTCATCTGATTATGAAGTGGAGACCCAAAGTGACTCACCTGCAGAAGGACATGCACCCAGGAGGCCTCATAGAGGGGGCAGACATATCAGAGAAGAACCAACCACTCTTGTTGAATTGCAGGCCTGCCCTCTTTCCATTTCTTGTTTCCGACATCAGTCATGTTATGAATTTTGCGAAAAGGTTGCTAGCATTCAGTTTCACCATGAGTTGGCTCATTTGTTTGTATTGCATTTACATGGTGATCAAGTCAGCCTAGCTGGTGTCACTTTCACACTTACACCAGAATCCATCTCAATAGCAACCGGCATACCTAACATTGGAGAGCCATGGAACAAGAGGCAGAAAATTGACCAACAGCATTATAAACCATATATTAAGCTCAGTTTCTTGAGGCAGCTCAAGAGAGTGTTTCCTTTTTGATACCTCAGAGATGAATATGCTCCAGGATCTTCTTATCAGCATGAAGGTCATGAGACACACACTGCTACTGTGCCGGTATTTATCACTTATCAGAAGGGCACTAGGCAATTGTTCGCGGCAGCAAAGCGAGTGTTATCTCCACCTGGGGTGGAAGGGGCCTCGCTTCCAACATCAGCACCACAGGTTCAGGATAAAGGAAAGAGGCCAATGCAGGATGAAGGGCCTTCAGGTGAGTGGGACTTTATTCTTGTTGAGGATGTTGATATGGGCCCGGAAAGCACAAGTCTCAAAGAGATCATCCAAGAGAAACAGACAGAAATCAAAGCCTTGTCCCTTAACTTGGAGAGGGCTAAGTGGATTATAAAATACTTGGAGAAAAGGAATAATTAGTTTGAGGACCAGCAGGTGATCATGGAGTTACAAAACATTAGGGAGAACCACCAAGCTGCCCAAAGGAGGAGGGTGGAGTTCACTTCACTCAAACAGGAGATCAATGTCGACCGAGAGTCTTGGCTCGAGAGAGTCAATATCCACTTAGAGAAATAGTTGGACAAGGCCGACAGGGACAAGGCATTGTTGAGACACATGGCTTTTCACTACATGGCGCGGAACAAGGTTTGCAAGGCACGAATAAGGAATTTAAAGGCAAAACTAAGGAAGGCATCAAAAAGGCAAAAGAGGCAAAAAGAGCATGATCAACTCCAGATATTGGCCGAGGCATCCTTGGCCCATCATAGCTCTTGGTAGAGAAGGTCTAGCCCAAATTTCAAGAAATTTGGAGCAATTTTTGCATTTTGGAAATTTTTTGCACAAAAAACAGAGTTTTCCTCCCTATGCGCCGCGCCATGTGGTGCTCGCTTTTGCTAGAGAGCTCCAAATCACAAAAAATTTGCATCTCTAGATTTTTCATTAAAATTTATGCTTGCCTACCTATGGCCAATAAATTTGGGAAGGTTATGATCCCTCAAAGAGGTCAAAAATACTCAAAAAATGACCTCACTGCCCATATTTTGACACACGGGAAGCAGTCTTGGGAGATTGGACTTTTGACAAGGAAAATGAAGGAAAAATTGAAAATTTCCGCTTGGGTTGGAAATTAGATGGACAGAACTTTCCAACAAGCACACTTGGAGATGATTTGGACATCAGGAAGGCCTCCAAAAGTGGGTCCAAACAGGCACGGCGCATAGAAGAAAAATTGCCAGTTTGACCCAGTTTTGCTCTGTTTTTCGCCCAGTTTTGCCTAGTTTGACTTTTTTACTTTCCTAATGGAAAATCTATGATGTGATTTGATAAAAAATGATGGATCATGATGTAAATATGTTTTATTTTTACTTGTAGAGGTAGATTCATCAGTTTAGAGGTTGTTTCAAACTGAATGAATCAGTTTCCTTGTTTTTAGAGGCATGTCGTTATGTTGCCTAGATTCCAGTTCTCAGTTTAGGATCAGTTGCATCAGCTCCTAAATAGGTGAGCTTGACCCCTAGAGGCAAGAAGGAGCTATGTTTTTCTATATTATGTTGTTTTTCAGTCATTAGCATGGTTGGACTCTTGAGAAAGCCTAGAGCTTCATTGTACACTCACATCAGTATTTTGGCTAAGGAATTGAGACCAGGATTTGCAACATTCTTTGGGATCCTTGTGGCTTTTGTTTTGGTACAGTTATTTCTTATGTCTTAGTGAATTTATTCATGTGTTATATGTATCATTTCTCTTTATTTCTTCTCAGCTAAACAAACAAGAGTGTAAGTAGAATACATTGAGAATTGCAATGCTCTACTTGAAGTTTGGTTTAGTCTTTAATGTTTTCCACTGTTTGGCTTCCCTTGCCCTCTTCAACTCCTACTCAATATGATCCATCCACCTCACTTGATTTATAGTTCCAATTATAGTTGCCTACCTTGCCCCATCGAAATCCCTGTAAGATTGTGCCTCATTCCCTGCACCCAAAATCTGCCTTTCCCTTAGAGCCCATAAAAACATCATTTTATCAAACAAACTCTTTTACATCTATACCTAGCCTAAGATCACTAGCTATATCAGTCATATCAAGCCCTTAGTGACCATAATTAGCTGAGATTGACCCGGAGAGAGCCCTTTCCTGACCTGGTAGGGCTAGCTACCAGGCTAAGCATGGTTTGATGTGGACCTAGAAGCTTACCTTTTCAGCCTGAGTTAAATCTAGGCTCTAACAGATTGTAATGAGTACTTTGAGAGCCATTGACATTACTGGTGGTTTCTCTCACACTTGTTAACAGTTCCCATCATTGACTGGTAATCAAGTGGTTTCTACCATGTTCGACTTCGACACATTCATTCACATGGATAGAATCGTACTAGTTCGGGAAGCAGAAATCAAGACCCTGGATCTAGTTTCTACCATCGAGGCTGCGAGGAATTTTGTTATTCATTATACAGTGGACTATTCATAAACAGATGGTTGTGCCCATACTGTGTCTACATATGTCTATACTAATGATGTATTACAAACCCATTCTTGTATCAGAGCAGTTTAGATAGTTTTCTAGTCAATTTTGATCTGAGTATGGGAATGCCTACCTTAGCAATGATATGATCACATATATATATTTTGCATTGAATGTTTTTACAAGTTCCGACTGGGGTGTCCACGGGATGATCCTTGAAATGATAAAGTACTTCAGTCTTCTTAGATGACAAATTCTATCTTCATCTATTACAGACTTCGCACTTTAGGGGGCAATCTGTTGCACAAAAATTGTCACCTTGACATTCTGCAATCTGTGTGAGTCTATCACCACTCATACTTTCCTCCTTTGCAAGTCTTAAACCTCCGTTCTTCATATCAAGCCTTGAAAATAAGAGAAAGCCTTTAAAAATCTCTAAAACTCTGGTTCCGCACTTTCTCTTAGCATTACCTGTGGTCCCGCACCTAATGGTCATGTCCCCTACACACCTGACCGCTCTGTCTCTGTGCTATGGGTGCGGACCCCTATAAAAGTTAAAAAGGTGCAAATACATTCTTAAAAACTCACTTTGAGTCATTTATGGAAGCTTCTAGAGGGAATCTTAAGGTGGCAAGTTCACTCCTTAAAGGTTCATGCATCCCATACCTTAAGGAGCTAACCCCTTGATGTGAGGAGCTTCTCCCTTTGAAGGAGTACTCTATCCCTTCATAGGTGGACCTGTAACCTCCTTCCTTTGCACTATAAAATGAAGCATTGGGCTGGTTACTGAGGAGGTTGAAAGCTGAATATTTTTTAGGTGAAATGTTGTTGGAACTTAGTCTTCCTAATTGAGCTTTTGAGAGGAGAGATTACATACCTTTTTTATCTCATTTGGAAGAGAGTGAGGCTTGTAGAGGAGATTTATGTTTGGACCCTAGGAAGAGCTTGTACAGTATCAAGGCACCAAAGGTTGTAAAGTTATTCTATTTCAAAATTAATACAATCAAATTTATTTTTCTCAATAAGCTGTGTTTTATGGTTTATTTTATGGATTCCTTGATCACCATGATGAACATGATTTATTATATTAGCTATGCAGGTGTTATTTGATGTGTGCTTGTTTGTGATTGTAGGTTCTCTAAAGGAAACTCTTTCAGACGATTGAAGCATGGCTACCACAAGCTAGCGTTGGACTTAAGGTAGGGTCTAAACACCTCTTTATTTTTTATTAATGAATCGCAATATGTTTAGAGAAAGGTAGATTTGCTTGTCCTGCTTGTTGCTAGATATCTGTTGATACTAGGGAGATTGGCCTTGTCTGCAAGATGGATTTATAATCCTCCATTTTTGTTACTCACCGAAAATGAGGCATCACCGAAAATGAGGCATCACCGAAAAAGATTATCATGGTTGATTTTGGTACCAAGATTAGATAGGAGGAGAACCCCTAAGATAGAGACCCTTTGCCTCATGCGGGGTGGAACCATCATTTCCATAAACGTGCATCTTTATTATATTTCTCAAATTTAATGCCATCTTCTATGATTCATGGTTTATTCGTGGTTTTTCGTGTTATCTCGTGGATTGTGATTTACCAACCCATTATTGAGGAAGGGCCCTCCTCTCTAGAAAGAATCGATGCATTGTAGAAGTAGTGTAGTTATTTTTGTTTTAAATTACTTGCAGGTTATGGTATTTCAGTTCTTGTTATTATTTCAGTTATCACTATTACAGATGCTTGATGATACATTTTCGATATTGTTTGTTAAATTAGCTTGCAAAAATATCTAATATAGATTTCTCATGTGTTAATATAGTTACTCCTAGATCGATCCTTACTAATTGTGTGCTACTACTATTTAATTTCTACTACATACTTATAATTTGTTGTTGATACATAATGTTAGCTGGTTTTTGTTACATATGTTAAATGTGTTATGCAGTTAATGAGTGGATTGATTTCGATTTGCTTGATGGTTGTGTGGTTATGATTGAATGGTTTTGTGCAGTTGAAGAATTGATTTCAAGGAGTGTTGTTTTCTCTTTCTGAAGGGTGATCTAGAATATATGAGTGTCATTTTATTCTTCAAGTGTGATTCCATCATTTCCAGCTTTGTGTGTAGAGTTTTATTTTTATGAAAATGAGGGTTTGACAATGAGTATTTTGTCGAATTGATTTCTTTTTTTGCAAGTGTGAGGATTTATAACAGTTTTTGGTTTGATTAAGTGCCAATTTCATGTATAAGGAAGCGTAGAAATGGTCAATGTTAGTTTTCAGTTCCTCGCACCTACATATATTGTGTGTGATAACCTTGAAATAGCAGGCTTACCTTGCTTTACAATTCATGTGTAAATGATTGATTAATTTTATTAAAGGGAAATTAATTTTCCCAACATGAATTCTACCCTATGAAGTATGTATAGGACCAATGGATCCAATGGCATTACTTCAAGCAAAATTAGGGGCAAAGTGTACAAGAGTAAACCATTGAATTTAGAAAGATGGCAATAATGTCAAGTATCTCTTCCATGAACCCAATTGTACTCAAGTATCCCATGGATCTACATAGTTATATATGAAAGAAAGTAATGTTGTTCAAACCTAGAACAATGGATGAAGCTTGTGTACAGGCACAATACCTAGAAAACATAAGCTAGACAAGGGAATTCAAATTGTTCAAGTAGAAGGAACCCTAGGAAGATTCCAAGGAGGGGAAGAAGTGGAAGGGGGGAAGGACAATAAGACAACAGCCATTGTACATCAATGTAAATATTTTACCAACCATTGGAACATTAATAGCCACAGAAAGAAGTTTTCAAAAATACATCCTGTTGTGCTACTCAACAACCCCCCCCACCCATTATGGTTAACAATATAACTAAAAAATAATGGGGACCCTTTTTAAATTAAGGAAAAAATCCAAAAAATTCCAATAAAATAAGGTAATATTAGCTTTATTTTTCCAAAAAAATTGATTAAATGAGAAATCTCCCTTATCAGAACCCTTATATCAAAGCTTAAGCCCATAAAACATTGGCTTTCATTTAAAATATATCATCGGAAGTATTTTATCAGAACATTGTAACATGTCCACTTAGGATAAATTGTGACTAAACCATTCCCCGATTAAGTTTTCAAATGTCTAAGCCTAAAAATGATAAAAGCGCTCTTTTGCGAATATAATAATAAAGGCCTGGCCCCATAGGATTGCCACATAGCATTATCGATGATTCTAGTATTGATGTTTTCAATATGATGCTCATGTCACACATCTTCGATTTCCAAAACCTCTGACCTCCGACATCCCTTCTCGCTCATCCTCTGATATGTGACTTTGTCGATACTCCAATAACCCATACATCTTTGATATTCATCAAACCTCTGATCTATGATACACTTCCTGCTATTCATTTCGCAACATTCATATCGAGACTTCCAATCAGTTGTTATCCTTTCAATCCCTCGATATGAAACCTGTGATATAGGACCTCTGATATCTCTTCCCGCTTGTAACTTTAGCCACTACACTCTATAAGCTTGTCGGAGAATAATAATATTACATGTTTCAATGATGCAACCATAAGATTTCTCCGATAAAATCCTTTGATATGTTAACATGTACCAAGGCCCATGTGAATCCTTGTTTTATCATTTAATGGTCGAATGTAACGAATATATGATTTTCGAAGTGCTAAACGTTTTCATTATTGCAGAATGATTTCTTAAGATTTTTCTTGTAAAAGTCATGGATTTATATGAAATCATTTATTCGCTCTAAGAAATTCCTCAATCTTGAAAGCTTCTGCTTACTCTTGTATTTCTCTTTGTAGGCCGATCCTGATAAGAAAAATCCAAAAGAAATGTCTCGGGAACCTAATCCCATAAGGAAACCTAGTGTTCAACAACAGCAAGTCGCCCCTCCACCCGAGGCTATTGAAATTCTTGCACTATTCTCTGATACTACATGCACCCCAGACGTCGAAAGCTCTACCTAGGAAGCCATATACAACCTCTACAAAGACGAAGAACCTAGGGTCATAGGAAAGACAGTTACAGCAAAATATTTTCTCCATGTTTTTGAAACTACCTATAGCGACGTTGCCAATTCGTTCCTCCATAGAATTGTAGCCTGGCCAAACATCTTGCCCTACACGGATATGATTAGATAGGTCATTGACCATCGAAATATTGCAGTTATAAATTTCATGACCAAAAGGAACATGATCATCGGCTCATTCACTAGTAAATATTTGTCCCAGATGTACCAGCTACCGCCGCCCAAAAATAAATACGACAAGGAATTCATTGAGAAATTCATGAAGGAGAATGAGGACCAGTCAGATGTCATTAAAGGATGGATAAGAGACTCTAACAAGCACAAGCGCAAAGATAAGGGTATGTACGTTATAGCTTCTATTGCCTAACCATATTGCTATATTGTTTCCATGATGTGTAGACTGTTTGGTTATCCTAATACTAAGAAATTTTCAGACCAGTGGGTACCCCTAATTACTTCTGCTTCAGATGTCTATGTTATGGACTGGGGAACCATTTTGTCTAATAACATAAGTTCCCAAATCCTAGATTTTAGAAAGAAACACACTTTTTCTGAAAACATTGTCCCCCCCTTCTACATGAGTGCTTACATAATGGACTCTATTTGTTTCACTTCTGATTTCACATCTATGGGATGGAATGGACCATAGAGGATCCTATGCCTATCCACATCTACCATAGCAGTCTTTGGGAATAAAAAAACCAGCCCCATTTCTACAAAATTTTCCATGGTGTTATGGTACCAATCCACCAGCATGTCTTTAATGAGAAAGCCCCTAGGATCTCACTTAAGACCAATAATAGTTTTTTATCAATTGGAAGATGGTTTGTAGAGGAATCCTTTACCTATATCCAAATTTTCGATAGTCTTGCACACTCACATGTGTTTCCCCTATATATTCCTTATAAGCACCTAGCCCAGGAAATAGCTTACCAGACTGCAGTGAATGACCTATATAAGGTTATGAAAGAAAATAAAATTAAAATGTGGCCTACCTTTCCCCTTCTTTTTGGTGTTTATTCCCTTGAAAAATTCAGGTATGCTACCGTGGAAATTGAAGAAATTCAGCATCTAAACTTTCCAACCATTCCTAATAGGCAGTATGAACCTAAAGATAATGTCAAGAATGTTACCATTCAGGAAAAACTCTGGAAATTCACAAATGAACCATATAAGTTTGAGGATTTTTTTGAGTCAGCCTCTGATTATGCAAAGGTTCAAAAACATGAAGTAACATAGTTGAGTCTTGAATAATTGATTCAGTTTAATCCATACAGGACTAAAAGGATAGCCCACTTTCCCACAGATTTATTGAAGCTTAATCATCAGAGCATAGAGTAGGGCAAAGGAGCAAGCACATATCAGGTCCCAAATGTAGCTCATACAAAAGAGATAGAAGCTTCTTCTTCTTTACAGGTAGAGGAAGTTATAACATATAAGAATTTAGATGCAATTTGGGAGCAATTTACCAAAGAAACTGACCCTAAAAGCCTACAAACTCCATTCCAGATGAAGATCACATAAACTCCTGAAGTCACAGAGAATACCTCATTTACTGTTGAGGCTTTCGATGAACCTATTGACACATATGATTTCGAAATCATCCTAGTATTTTCGACCTATGAGTTATTTATGAAGATTGAGGATATTCCTCCTCTCGATAAACTTTACAGTCTAAAGCATAAAGCAATGGTCAGTAGACAAAGGAAAAGGAGGAGAACTGAACAAAGCCAGGCCTTAGTTCCTAGTAATGCTTCCTTCGAAGTAATTTGGAAACATGCTCAAGTCACTACTTCTGAAGATCTAGGAAGGCTATCATAGTTTGCAGGAGCATATGCCAGTGCAACAATTGACAAAGCCTCTGAGGTGCAACAACTCCTAAAGGAGAAGGATGAAAATATCAGGGAGCTTGAACAAGGTTTCAAAAGCGAGAAATAAGGAATTTCTCAACAATGGCAAGATCAGCTTGCACAACTGTAAACAATTTTTGATAACTTAAATATTTGATATGAATCTGATATATTAAAAAACAAGGATACTCAAATCCTGGAGCTTCAACACAAGATTGAGAAATTAAAAGCCAATACCGAGATATCAAAATTTAGGAAGGAATCAGGAGAATTGAACAACCTCCTTGCTCAACAAAAAAGTTTCTTTTTGTCAGAAATTGGCCACCATCTAAGACCTGTGTCAATCAAGTGATTCAATTATGAATCAATTATCAAATCTAAGGACATATTGTAGAGAGGTCGAGGAGAGGGCTTCCAATTTCATAGACTGGCAGGAATCATAGTTTTGAGGGAAGATCAGTCGATCTCCCTAAAATCAAAGAATCTTACAAGGAAATTATTTTCCAACAATGGGAGATAAGGCTCAAACATGTAGAAATGGAAATCTTCAGTGCTAGAGACATTTCAAACAATATCATGGAATCAATCAATGACAACTTACTACACGTAACCTTGGAAAGGAATCATCAAATAAGAAGGATGGGTGAATTAGGCATCTGTCAAATATTGACTTGGAATGCCATTGGAATTTCCTAGTCAAACCCCCTAGTCAGCAGTTGATGTTGAGGTGTCTCTCCAATACAACCAATCATCTTCTTCTAGCACTCAACAATGCGTTATTCACTACACGGATGTGCATTAATCCTCATCATCCACCTGAATTAAATCCGATGAGTTAAATGAT
>APFE031066621.1:25882-44605 GCA_000404065.3 Pinus taeda
TTATTTATTTTTTAAATATCTTAACAATGGTATAATAAATATAAAAATTTAAAATAGCTATCGATATGCTTCCTAATCAACACGAATGAGAGAGACATCGCTATATTAAATGTTAAGTAAGCCACTTTGACAATAAACATTAATGAAGCTTTTTTCGCATTTTAATTTAAAAAAATCATTATTTGGTTTGACGTCGAAGTAAATAATCATAAACATTTTATAATTTCATATTTACTTCGGAAAATCAATTTGGTAATAGGTGATATTTATCATCAATGTAATAGATAGTATTTGGTGGTTTAGTAGTTTTAAGAGTTAGTTTAATTGGTCAAATAAGTGTCTCACTGTTCGGGAGGTTACAGGGTCAATTCTCCCCAAAGCCCTTGGGGTTAGGCCTAACTATTGGCTGTGGTGCTTGATGTCCTTGATCGAGCTGAGATATTTCGGTAAACTTTAACTTCACATTTATTTGTTTAATTTTTTTTTTTGAAATGTTATATATAAAAGTTTGGTAGGACTCTTCGATTTTCATGTTTACATGTCCATTATTCACCCCACTACAGGGGGAGGGTAGCGGAAGATTCAAACCCAAGATCTCTAGTTCGGTTGTGCTTGATGCCCTTGATCGAGCTGAGATATTTCGGTAAACTTTAACTTCACATTTATTTGTTTAATTTTTTTTTTTGAAATGTTATATATAAAAGTTTGGTAGGACTCTTCGATTTTCATGTTTACATGTCCATTATTCACCCCACTACAGGGGGAGGGTAGCGGAAGATTCAAACCCAAGATCTCTAGTTCGGTGAGACTTCATTTCCACGTCCATTGCCACTTGAGCTACCCCAAGCGAACAAAAATAAAAATATTATTATATAATATTAATAATTTAATTTTTCTAAATGTTATTTTTTTATATAATACAAATTAAATAATTAAAAATGATAATAATTTGTGAAAAAAATTTTAATTTTAATTTAAAAATATTTAATATTACCGAACATTTAAATAATGTAACCATCTATATCGTTAATATGTACATGTATGAATGTAGTTGGATTGATCGACATGGCATTTTTCGCTAGCGTTATAAGTGTCCCCATTAAAAGAACAATATTTATGTAATAAGTTTCAAACAAAAACCATAATACATAATATGCATGAACTATGTAAATGTTCAAAAATTACATTCAATATCATTATGTAAACAAACTAAACTTTGGATAGTTTCACCAAAAGAGGTAATTGTCAAAACACAATGTCATTACAAATATAAACATAAAAGCAAAAATTTTAAATATTTATGATTCTTCTTTCTTTAGCATTTTTCCAGATGTCATATAATCTATCCCATTCCACCATCGATGAATCAAGCCCAGTTAGGGACACTCGCATCAAGGCATCCAATGTAGTTAATAAGAGTTTTGTTTTGCAGACATCCTTTATTATGTTTTGTCTTGAGAATCCTCTCTCACATGCGACTGTACTTGCAAGAATAGTAAGTATTGCGTGGCATAACTTTGACATGTTGGGAAAATTTGTATGCAAGGTTGTAACATAAAAATTCCTCCAAGCATCTTTCATGGATGATCCCTCACAGTTAACACGAAAAGTGTCAACAAATGGATTCAACTCTTTCAAATAAGCTTGAAAATCAAATGTTGTTTTGTTTTGTTCACTTTCACAATAAGAATGTGGAAAGTGTTGAAAAATATTTTCAAGCCACTGTTTTGAATTTTGTTATCTGCCATGAACATCCTCTAAATAATGGCAAGGGATAGATAACTTTGTTGAGTTGAAAAATGAAAGATCGGGGAATCTTCCAATCAAACTCTCTACAAGAGCTTGAACATAATATTTTGCAATTTTTTTGCAACTCTCTACCGAACCTTCAATACAAGGTTTCGATGATTTTTTTGTATATCAACACAATCACCATATGCATGTGGAATTTCTACAAATCGTAATTCATGCCTGTGAAAAAGCCCATCCTTATCACAAATTTCTAGAAAGAAAAATTTAGAGGCATCTAAAAAATTAGATAAATAACATGTGCCATTTGCAATGTGTCACTTCTTAAAAAGCACCTTTTTAAAGTGTTTACAGTGACATCTATGGCTGCCCCTAAAGAGGTGACATCAACGTACTCTTCTTGGAATTGCTTGTTCAACATGTTTAATTCACACATTATATCTACAAGCATATGTAAACAAAATTGTACTGAAAAGTTCCTTGCCTTCTCACACCATGAGTCTTTTCTTTGATTTTTCCACAATGTTAATATGGGAGACATGTAACAACCCTGGAGAAAATTCCATGTAATAAAAGTTAAAAACAATAACCATGGTTGATGGGACACGTATTCTAAGCTGAATGTTGGGCAAGACATCCTAGTGTGGGTGTTCATTTGGTTGTTTATGGCTAAGGAAATTGGCAAAGGCAATGACTAAGGCTTTGGAAAGGCGTGAGGCATTTATTGGCATTCTATTTATGAAAATAATGGAAATTAGGAGACAAAGAGGTTAAAGGTCACAGGTTGTATGTGAGGAGGAAATGAAGGAAAATAATGGAAAATGAAGAAAATTGAGGCCTCATCCATAAAAAGGCTTTTGAGGATCAATTGGTAACATTTTGCCAATTTAGCTTTGGAGTTCTCTCATTATTCTCTCTCTCTCTCACTCTTGGACACTTAGAGTTTCTTGGAGCACTTTAGCATTGGAGAAAGAAAGGAAAAGAAGGAAAGAGGAAGCAAAGATCAAGTATGAAAAGGTAGGATCAAGCAACTATAATAGGCTTCATTGCACGTATTGACTTGCATTTGTATTTTCCTTGCTAGATTTGGCATGCATGGGATTGCATGTGTTTCTTTTCTACCATGGCATGGGTTTTTCTAGGTGTGACAATATTTTCATCTTTACCTTGCCATTTTTTGATAGCTTTAATGAGATGGGTTCTCTCATACAGTTTATGTGGGATGACTGGATTGGATTTGAAGCTGAGTGGGGTGGATATCCAAATTGGAAAACACATGGTCTAGTGGTCCTTGAACTGGACTGAGGATCACGAATCCACTGGCCTAGTAACCCTTGAACTAGACTGTGGGTTGCGGTAATGCCAGATTGTGTGCCTTGGTGGTCCTAGGAATCCTTGCAGGTGAATGGTGGGATATAAGGTAAAGCCAAGAGGTGGATTTTCTCTCCGTTGGGCCTAGTGTTCCCAAGATGGGATGCATGGTAAATCCTGGAGAGTATGTCTTGGTGTAGGGCATAGTGATCCCTGGATTGGACTATGGATGCACGATAAAGCCTAAGAGACTAGGAGGCACTCAAATTCTTCACGATGTAGGAGGAGAACTCCCGTGGCATCTATCTAGTCGTAAAAAGGATCTTTTTCACCTCTAATTACCTCACATTAGTTTGTCAATCCAGGAATGTTTTGTTATTTCAAAGAGTGTCTCAGTTTGAGGTTGTCATTTTTCAGAGTAATGCTAGTAGTATAGTGCTCAAAATACAAGAGTAAATGGATGCTTAAAACAAGATATACTTACAG
Source organism: Pinus taeda (assembly GCA_000404065.3). Taxonomy (NCBI): domain Eukaryota; kingdom Viridiplantae; phylum Streptophyta; class Pinopsida; order Pinales; family Pinaceae; genus Pinus; species Pinus taeda. Next base: position 29,429 of record APFE031066621.1, read on the forward strand.
TAAAGCACTTTAAAGCTGAAATCATGCATTCAAGAAGCTAAGAAATTTATCAATCAAGGGTCTAGTAAAATAACTCATCCCTCTGTAAACTGATGTAACTAAAGGCAATCATGGAACAGATCGTCAATCTGGGGACTAAACAACAAATGTCAGTGCCCACTACAGTTTCAGATCGTTCTGCACACCAAATCAATGATAAGCAAATAATCAGGAAATGGAACAACAACTAGGAAATGTAACAGCAACTAGGAAATGGAAAAACAACTAATTCTTATAAACAACAACACCTTAATCTTCATAAATAAGTGCAGCAATCGTATCCTACAGAAATCAGGTAGCAATATTTACTCTAAAGGTAAATCGGACAGCACACGGAAATAGAACGACAATTGATTAGCAATGAAATATACAACAGTACTCAAAGCCAAAATGTAAGTGCACGATAAACCAAGATAAATAACACACACAACATGCCTTAAGAAAAGCAATAATCTGATTTCGATACCACCAATATCAATCTTGGTTATCCGGAATAACGATCGTAATTCGTAATGGAACAACAATGCCAGTTGAACAACAATCACAATTAAATGTAAACCATAGATGAATACAACAATACCAACTTATGAATGTTACAGCACGGTTACTTGGTAATTGAATAACGATAACATTCCATAAAGACCAGCAATATTAAATTAATGATTAAAGGAACAATAATGCGTTACAGAGCCAGAGTGAACAATACCACATTCTTGTCACAGAGAAAGAAATTTCTCAGTCGAACATAAATAAAATATAACAGAGTCGTGATGTAAAATAACAAAACATATCAGATTACCGGACAAAGCTGATAATGGAAACTATGCACAAACGAAAGGTAATAGTACATGAGCAAGTGTTCCACCAGGGCTGGGCCCTTAGCCTCCAGGGACACATCGCTTGAGATTATTCCAGGATCAAAGATGAAACAACAACCAGGTTTATATTGACGCATTAAAATAGAATTACAATGGATCACTTCTCAACGAGAGTCGATGATCAAAGTCTCAAATTTAGAGAAACGTTACATAGAAAAATGACAGCAGATCCTCCCCCGGGCTAGCAGTGCTGCCCCTTTTTATAACAGCTAAGGCGGAGATATCAATGATGCAAAAATAGTTAAAGCAGCGATCCCTCAGGATCAAAGGATCCCTCAAGATTCACCAAACTGTTAATTCCCAGTTATCCATTTGTTTTCTTGCCCCGAGTCGATATCTCCATTTCCTTTCCCTGGCTGATATGCTTTAATTTAGATCCCCTTGTTTGCATGTGGTTCCCTGCCAAAGGGACAACTGTTAACTTGGCCCTGTCTTTTTCTTTGGAATGACAATCTTTTATTTTTCCTTTTTCCTGTATAAGAAATGGCAAATATCAGTGTTTCCGTGTTGCATATAAATCCTACAGATTTTGTCATGATTTCTTATTATCTACCTAGTTCATGATGTAAAGGGGTTGTGGGTTTTAATGAAAATATACCAAAATAATCAACAAAAACATACCTTCTTTAATACTCCACACACCCCCCTGCTTACCCTTTTTCATGCCCTCATGAAAACATCGTAGTTGACATGTAAGGCAGTGAGAGAGTAGGTTGGAGATGGGATCTCATGTGGTGGTCTGCAGCCATGATGCCTAACTAGGTGTTCAAAAAAATGGCCTGTCTGACCCTCAGGCATCTCATACAGGGCTTGGTATCTAGGTGTAGGGTGCCAAATAATCAGACTCCGGAACCTATATCCTAATGAAGATGGCCCTGCTCTCAAGATAAATTCACCATAGAGGTTCAAGCAATCGACAACTAACTTAAAGTTTTCATAATTAAATGGTTCCCTGAGTTGGATATTCGGATTAGAGATCTAATATCGAAATTTAGCCGCATCAATGGCAAGGTCTTTAATAGTGAAAAAATATTCTATTCCCTGTCGATTGATTGTTGTATGAATGGGTCCTAATGCTTCAACCACACCTGGAGTCCCCATGAGGTTCCTATGTTCCCTCCACAACTGCACTGGATTTCTAGGCTCAATTCTTACCCATAAGTCTAATCCATTTTCTTGTCTTTGGAAGGCATTATAGGCTTTAAGCCATTTGATTTGATTAACTCCAAATGAAATAAATGCCTACAATTGGATATCCCCAACAAAAGGGCCGGGGTTCTGCTCTGTCTCTTGGTCTAACACAAGGTTATGTAGATAAAATTCACATAGTAATCTTTGAACCTTTACTTCGTAGTGCTTACAACAATTTATAAAATCATCAATGGTATTAATTTGTATAGGGGCTCCTACTCTGACAACTTTTATTTTCAATTACAAATATCGTGCCATTAAAAACAAGGCATAATTCTTAACAGGGGATCTACATGCTAGGACGTCAGTGTACAAAGAGCATAAGATATCCATCTGCTTGATAACTATATCTAACCTACGAGTTACCTTTGCGACTTTTTCTTCTTCCTTTCGCCATCCTTAAAAGGCCTAGCTTTCGGATAAATTGACATTCCTTCGCTGTTGTTGTAATTCTTCATACCTTTCTCGAGGAACCGTTTGTTCTATGAGTTTTTCTGCTGCTTGTTAAGCTTGCATCAAACCCTCTCGTAGGGTTACTGTCCTCGGATCACTGTCCCACATGGTAGTGGTGAGCGGAAGGTTCATTTGAATCTTCTTATTGCATCATCTCGTGTTTATGGTTCACATTTCTTTAGAGGTTTGTGCCTCTTTCTGCACTTCTTTGTCACAGGCTGATATATCATCTGTTTGTATTTCAACATGGGTAATAGTTGAATGTTGTTCCTTTTGGTTTTGAACAACAAACTGCTCCTCAACAAGGTTTTGAACGGCAAACTACTCCTCAATAGGGTTTTGAACGACAGACTGCTCCTCAATAGGGTTTGGAACAACAGATTGCTCCTCAATGGGGTTTGGAACAATAGCCTACTCCTCAACATGGTTTGGAACAGTAGGGTGGACTTGAGTCCTCCGAACCTTTTTCTTGAGGGGTCTTGCCAGAGTGGTTGCATGTTTCACCCTCGAAGTCCTTTTTACCCTCTTCCTCATTTTCAAAACCCTAATTTGTTGTTGAAGTCGAGCTATCAAATTCAGTAATCTTTGTTGTTCTTTCCATAATCTTTTAATTTTTTTCTATTTCCTTATAAGGAACAACTGTTTGTTTACTCAGACCTGGACCATTATCTCGGTCAATTTCTGGTTTTCTTCTTGAAGTGTTCCTTCGTTGTTCTGCTCGGGTTGCTCAGGAGTAAAAACCCTAGCCAATTCTGTTATTTCCTGGGTGACTTCTTTTTCCACCCCTTCTTCTTCCTGAATTTCTTCTGGTGTAGTCTGGCTAGGAACCAATTGTTCCTCTTCTATACCACTTTTCTCTCTTGTCATACTTTCATCATGAACATGCTGATTCTCTTTTTCTACTTCCTCGTCATGTAATTCTTCGGTGCATTTTTGTCCTGAGCAGAATGCTCTTTTGGTTCTTCTTCAACATGGAGGTCTGGTGGGCTGAGAGGTTGGGTATATTCACCCATATTGGCCAGAATTTTGGCCAATTCATCTTCCTGCAATGGATTTTGCAAGGGGCTGTCTTCGTGCTGCTTTGTTTCTTCCTCCTCCTGCCTAGGTTGCTCAGTCTCTTCCTCCATTTTTGCTTCCTCATTTCCTTCCATTCCTTTCTCATTCTCTTCTCCTTCTAATTGTGGGGGTTGCTTATATCCTGAATCGTCTATCTCTACTGGTTGGCTAGTATCCCCTTGGGAATTTTCCAACCTCCCTCTAATTTGTGCCAATCTGACTGATTTCCTTCATTTCAATGGTCTATCTGGTGTACTAGTGGCATGCTTACGTTTTGGGGATGGCATAGTCAATCCCCCGTATATAATGGCAATTAGCTCTTCCCGGCTGCTCTGTTGCTGAGCGAGGCTATGGCTAACTATCAACCGTATCAGCCCATGGTGACTTACTACTGATTCTACATGTTGTGCCTTTTTCATGCTTCGGGAAACATCATGAAGTAATGAATTTAAAAATGCAGGTAAGTTTACAAAGCATTTCTGTTTTAATACGGCTAAAAGTTTAAGGTGTCGTGGTCTTACCACGTCTTTCCTGCCTTCACAAGTGATGTAGCTCTGGATGATCTTCGCCAATTCTTCCCATGGCTCTCCCAATGCTGCTAGTAGAACTCCCTTTCCTCTGACTGTCAGGTTCTGGCCTTCATCCTGGAAGGTTTTTATGATCTTTTGTAGTCTCTACTTCTTCAAAGTCCACACAGGTCCAGCGGCTAGTAGTCCCGAGACCTTTGCAATTATGTCATCGGTGACTGCTATGTGTCTCCCCCTTACTGTGGAGTGATCTTCTTGCAAGTTCTGCAAGAATTCTATTACTACGGTCTCATCGGATTCCTGTAAGTGATTGAAATAAACTATCAAACCTGCCCTTGCCAGGATTTACCGTGCAGCATCAAAGACTGTCAATACCTGTAGTTCTCTCCGAATTGATCTTCCTCCCATGCTTTTGGTTTCATCGTAAAATCTCAGAGATGGCAATGGAACAACAGGCTGTTCAAATTGTTAGAACACAAAGAAACTAACAAAATAGCAGGATTCGCTCAAATCCTGAGTCACTTACTAATTGCCACAGAACATACTACGAAAATGGCTTAGGAACAACAAGCCATGCAAATTGAAAAATAATATACCATTGAGCCTTGCCATTCTCAAGTAAACAATTTCCCAACTAATAGTCTGACACGTATACCAAAAAATGATGAGGTTACCTGCCTCCCCCCTACAATGTAATAGGTCGTCCTCGGCCGTCAAATGAGGGATCGGCATGCCGAACTGCCAGAATACAAAGTCATAAAGGAACAACGTATACCGAAATTCCATGTGTTATAAAAGGAGCAGATTGTCGAAACCGAGGTATATAGTCAGATCGCTTAACAAATAAGAGACTGCTGTGATATGATGCGAGGCTGGGAGGATAGGACAGCTGACGTGCACATAGAGTCGAATTCGGTCATTATCAACTTTCCAGTCATGATTGGTTATAATATATTTTCATGTGTTTAATGGTTCGGGGAAATGATATGCATAATCTTATGTGACATATTACAAAGGTATAAGAGATAGAAGGGTGTTTATGATTACTATTGGTGTATAAGGAATGAGACTTCAATACCATTAACAGAGCTCTACTGCTAATATGTGTCCATAACCTTGACAGAGTTGTTTGTTTCACCCATGGAACCATGATCCTTTGTGTATGCTTAGGAAGTGCTATGCAATGTCAAAATGTAGGCCATTATGTTGGCTTGGTGACCAGTTAGCCATAATGCCATTCACCGGGAAGGAGTGAAAGGTGGGCAGGCCGGCTCATGATGAGACCTCCTGTTCCAAGGACTCTTTATTTTTTTGATGTGCCTCTTGGACCATATCCCTGGTGTGGTGGCCATAGTGGTAATACCACTTCACTTTCTTCCTTATGATCATGGTAGGCTGGCTCTTGATGAGACCCCCTATCATGCATTTGACATCATTATTTTTCTTTTTTCTTTTTTATTTCATAAAGTACTTTCCTGTTTATACACAAAGGGTAGTTCAACACTCCTTAAGATTAGGAATAGTGGAAGAAGTCTTAACATCTCAATAGAAAAATATAGACCCTTTGTTCTTATTCCTTAATAATAATCAAAGAAGATTATGAGAATTTAAAAGGATCCAACATGATAAAGATAACTAATCATATCAGTATTAGTAGAATAATGACAACAGAAATAATGGATAATTATGTCCTTCCCTCTTTCCTCTTACCAATTTAGAGCAATTTCTTGTAAGAAAAAATGATTTTATATAATTTACTGATTTCAGTATGCTGTAGTTTTGTATCCATTGCATAAGTGCATAATTGTGTTCTAAAAGACTTGAAATAGCAAGAAAAAACAGTCATCTTTAAATTGGAACAGCGAGGAAAACAATTATAAGTAAAAGGAATACGAGAATGTTGTCATTTCAAAAGGGAAGAGCAAAAGAATACAAGTGATGTTCCTTTGAAAAAGGAACAACAGAAAATGCAAGTGTCTTTCCTTTGGAAAAGGAGCAGCAACAACCGAAAGTGTTGTTCCTTTGGAGAAGGAACAACAGAAAATGCAAATGCCATTCCTTTGGAAAAGGAACAACAAAAATCAAAAGTGTTGTTCCTTTGGAAAAGGAACAGCAGAAAATGCAAATGTCGTTCCTTTGGAAAAGGAACGACAAAAATCAAAAGTGTTGTTCCTTTGAAAAAGGAACAACAGAAAACGAAAATGACGTTCCTTTGGAAAAGGAACAACAAAAATCAAAAGTGTTGTTCCTTTGGAAAAGGAACAATAGAAAATGCAAATGTCGTTCCTTTGGAAAAATAACAGCAAAAATCAAAAGTGTTGTTCCTTTGGAAAAGGAACAACAGAAAACGCAAATTTCGTTCCTTTGGAAAAGGAAAAACGAAAATCAAAAGTGTTGTTCCTTTAGAAAAGTAATAACAGAAAACACAAATGCCATTCCTTTGGAAAAGGAACAGCAAAATGAAAGTGAAAAAGGAACGACAAAATGAACGGCTGACCCAAAGGGTATTGTTCATTTGGAAAAGGAACAACAAAACGAAAATGATGTCCCTTTGGAAAAGGAACAACAGAAACAACCAAAGTGTACACGAATGTTGTCCATTCCGAAAAGAAACAGCAAAACGACAGTGTCGTTCCTCATGAAAAACGAACAACAGAAAAAAATGCAAGTGTTGTTCTTTTGAAAAAAAGGAACAACAAAAATGATTGAATTGTTGCTGCTTCAAAAAGGAACAACAAAGTGGTAATACAGAAATGTGTACAGAAAATGATTTAAAAAAAAAAAAAAAAATTATACAAAGTGTAAAAACAGGTGAATCACTTAATGAATCATAGGTGAGGAAGATTTCTCTTCCTCTTCCAAAATTTGCATGTCGGAGTCTTTGCGTATTTGCTGATAGAAGGACTCCCGAGTAAGTGGTTTACGATATAGTCGAACTCAGTGGCCATTTGCCTTGAAGGTATATCCAGATCCATCAATGATGGTCAGAGTAAGGGTGCCATTATCATGTACCTTCTAGATTTCATATGGCCACAACCAACGAGTCTGAAGTTTCCCGGGAAAATCCTAAAACCTGGAATCGTATAAAAGCACCCAGTCTCCTTCGCGGAGGACTTTATTTTTAATGAGAGCATCATGCCATTTAGCTTGCTGCTGTTGGATTAATGCAGTGTTTTGGAGGGCAGAGAGCCTTATTTCATCTAGCTTATTAATCTGATGTAATCTATTAACCTGTGCCTCATTTAGATCTAGGCTGACTTCTTGTGCTGTTCGTAGTGTTTGGATTTCAAATTCTATGGGAAAAATGGGTTCCTTTACAAACACCAATTGGTATGGTGAATAGCCGGTAGTGCTTCTCCATGTTGTTCTCTAAGCCCACAAGACTTCTGGTAGTCTTGCAGCGTAATCACATCTATGTGACGCAATGGTTTTTGTTAAGATTGCTTCTATTATTTTATTGTTGCTTTCTACTTGACCATTTTCTTGTGGGTGGTATGGAGAGGTAATTTTGTGCTGGATATGATAATTTTTTAGTGTTGCAGCAATCTTGTTACCAACAAACTATGGTCCACCGTCTGTAATTATATCTCTTGAAAGCCCATAGCGCACAAATATATGGAACATGAACTGTATGACATAATCCTCTGTAGCTCTTGGCAATGCCTCTGCTTCAACCCATTTGGTGACATATTCTGTTGCTACCAAAATATACGTTTTCTAGTTTGAGGATGGGTTAATTGGTCCAACGAAATCAAGGGCCCATCGCTCGAATGGTTCAATAACTAGCTGTGGATTCAGGGGAATTTCGTCAAACTAACCAGGGCATCCTGCTCTTTGGAAACTATCACAGGCTTGAACAAACTTCTTTGCATCTTTGAAGGTTGGGGGCCAATAATACCATGTTTTCAGGACCTTATGCCCAGTTCTGCGATTGGCGAAATGTCCGCCACATGGTCCGTCATGACAGGCTTTTAAAATATGAAAAATTTCATCCTCGCGGATGCATCTCCTGATATGCATATCTGCCCTTGTATGGAACAGGTGGCCCCCAATCCAAGAAAATCGAGCACTTCGCTGGACAATCTGTTTTCGTTCATTGGGGGTTAGATGTGTCGGTAATTTACCTACTGCTAAGTAATTCGCAACATTAGCATACCAGGGTGTTTTAACAGTGACAACAAACAAATGCTCATCTGGAAATTGATCTTCAACTACTGCTGTGTCCATTGGTTTTGGCATTCGTGAGAGAAAGTCAGCTACAAAATTTTCTTTTCCAGGTCGGTCCTTGATTGTAATATCAAAATCCTGCAATAAAATCAGCCATTTAGTTATTCTACCATTTGTGATTGGTTTATTTGCTAAATATTTTATGGTAAAGTGATCTGTATACAAGATAACATGCTAGAATTGCATTCCTTTTTAGTAACAGTATAATTTAATTCAGCAGGAGATACATTCTTGCTAATATAATAAATTGCATATGGTTTTTTATCTTCTTCCTGCCCAAGGATTGCTCCAATAGCTGTATTTGAGGCATCTGATGAAATTTGAAATAGCAAGTCCCAATTTGGTCCTCGAAGGACTGGGGCTGTGGGCACAAGCTTCTTCAGATCCTGGAAAGCACGTTCACATTTTTCTGTCCAAAGAAAGTCAACATTCCCTATCAGTGCATATAGAGGAGCAACAATATGCGAAAAATGTTCTATAAACCTTCTATAATAACCAGAAAATCCAAGAAAACTGCGTACCTCTATTTGAATGGTAGGAGTAGGAATTAGCAAAATTATTTGAATTTTAGCTGGGTCTACCTATATGTCAGCTGCTGAGATATAACGGCCTAGGATAAGTCCTTCAGTCATCATCATATAACATTTTTCATGGCTCAAACAAAGCTTGGTGGAAATGCAGCGCTGTAAGACTTTTTCCAGTGTGTCCAATGCTAGGTCAAAATCATCTCCATATGGTGTAAAGTCATCCATATATACTTCGACTCCTTCATTTATTAAGTCTGAAAAGATGCTGAGGATAGCCCTTTGAAATGTGGCAGGAGCATTGCATAAGCCAAAAGGTAGAACTCTATAGGCAAATGTTCCCCAAGGACAAGTAAAAGTGGTTTTGTCTTGGTTTTCAAGGGCAATCTGAATCTGATTGTATCCACTGAAGCCATCTAAGAGAGAAAATAATTTCTTTCCTCCCAAAGTGTCTAATACTTGGTCAATGAATGGAAGGGGAAAGTGGTCTTTTTGTGTTGCTTTATTTAGCTTTATATAATCTACACAACTCCTCCACTTTCCATTTTTCTTTGGTACCACCACAAGTGGAGAGACCCATTTACTATCGAAGATAGGGTAGATGAAGTTGACATGTAAAAGTTTTTGAAGTTCAACTTTTACAACATCTTTTAGATGAGGATTAAGTCTCCTTTTTGATTGGCGAACAGGTCTCGCATCTTTTTCTATGTAAATGTGGTGTGTACATAATTGGGGATCAATTCCTTTCATAACAGGGTAGTCCCATGCAAATGCTTCTTTATATTTCCTTAATAGTTGGATGAGCTTCTCTTCTTGTTCAGAAGTCAGGTTGGCATTAATGTTTAAAGTCTTTCCTGGCTCAATTTCTATAATTTTTCTATTTGAAACAAAAGTAGTGGGTATTGTTTGTTCGTGTGTATCTTTAAGAGGATCTTATTCTAATTCATTATCAAATGCTGCTTCTATCATGTGACATTGTATGTGGGAGTTGGGTTTATCTTGGCTAATAAAATTGTTAATGGCATCATCTTCTGTTTGGTCTTTGAAATCAAGGGCCTCTTTTATAGTTAATGGAGATCTAATATTTTCAGTGAGGTATGATACAGGATGCTTGTTAGTTTTTATTATTGTGACACTTGGTTGCACTGGAGGGTATAAAGCTAGGTTCTTAATATTTGCCCCTCTGGTTATAGTCATATTGCCTTGTCGGCAACCAATATAAGCATCGGCAGTTGCAAGCCAAGGTCTGCCTAAAATCAATGGATGTCCATCAAGTCAGTTTTTGGGGTTTATGATCAGAAAGTCAGCTGGATACTCCCAGGAGTCAACGGATACCATGACATCATGCAGTGTACCCTCTGGCCTAACCATGGATCGGTCAGCCAATTCTAATAAAGTAGAGGTCGGTTCTACTGATGTAATGCCTAGTTTTTGGCAAGTGGTATTTGTTAAGATATTGATGCAGCTCCTAGATCAACTAAGGCATTCGAGAAGGTTTGACCATAGATTTGTACGGTTACTATTGGATTTCCTGGGTCTTCGTATCTAATGGGTGTTTCTTTTCCTGATAATAAGTCGGATAGAGTACCAACTACTTGGACTCTTGGATTGTTTGTTATATTCCTCCTTGGTTTCTTTATACATAATTCTTTTATAGTCTTCACATATATTGAGATGTCTTGAATGGATTGGAGGAATGGAATTTTTATGTACAGTTTTTTTAATTCTCCTAGAATGTCAAAATCACGATATTCCATAGGTCGAGGTATAATTAATCGTTCTGGGAATGGGGGAGAGGATGTGGTTGCTTGATTATGGATTTGTTGTCTGATCACATCCTCTTCTTGTGGGGGTTGTTCTATACGTAACTGATTTTCACTTTGAGTTGTTTTATCTCCCTATGTTTCCATGATGCACCCAGATCTCAATTGAAGGTCATTACACTCCCTTAGATCGGTTCCTATTTCTAGTGTTTCAATTATTTGGATAGATTGGACCGGTCTATTATTCGGATTAGAATTGGGTGGGGATGGGAGTTGCGGTCTTAACTTAGGTTGGGGGTTTTGTTGTAAGGCTGACAGTGTAGGTTGAGGGAGTGGGATGGTTCCTACTGGCTGATTCATCGGTCTTTGCCAGTTTGTCTGCCAGGCTTAACTCTGTGAAGTAGGAGGGGTCCATTGTGCTGGATATAAATTATTTTGCCAATATGGTGGGGTATAGGGAAAATTTGGCCAATTGGGTTGGCTTGGTTGATTCGACCATGGAGATGATGAAGGGAATGACTGTTGTGACCAATTCGGGAATGGAGGTTGATTTTTCCACATTGTATTATATTGTTGAGCATGATATTGTGGAGGCTAAAAAGAAGAAGCTGGATCTGAAAACATACCTGATTGTTGTGACTGCCATTGGCGGCAATGATTAAGTAGATACACCAATTCTGGATCTTCTTCCGCTTCCTTATATACTGCTTTCAATCTAGGAAGTGAGGGACAACTCTCTGTAGAGTGATCTTTCGTACAAATGGCGTAGACTTGGACTGCATATAATGGACACTCCTTATGGTTGTGTTTCTTTCTGCATCTGGCCAGATTTTGTTCTGCCTCTGCTTGCTTTTTTTTGGCCTTCATAATATCAAATTATGTTGTCAGTGTCCCCAACATATCAGTTTTAAAATTTTCTAATAAATTTCCAATTTCTGCACGAGTTACTCCTTCTGTCAAAATTCTATTATCTCTTACAAACCGATCATGTTCTACTAGTTTTAGTCTAGTGTTGCCTCTTGAGCTCCTGATACATAGATTAATAATGTTAGCAAAATTTTCCTGATAAATATCTCCTTTTCCCATAATATTTAATGTTTCAATCCACTGCTCCTTCATTTCCCTAATTAACGTTGTTTTTAATACATTATCAGGTAAGGTTAATGATACATAAAGAGATATTTGAAGATTATACTAGAAACGTTCAACATACTCCTTTGATGTTTCATTTGGTCTAGCTACCATTTGGAATATTTCATCTTTTAATTCTCTAGACTTGCAATAGTCCTGATATTTTTTTAGAAAAGACTCTTTCATGTGATCCCAGTTATTTATAACCCCACCACCTAATCCCATAAAACATCTTAGAGTAGCCCCTTTTAATGTAGAGGGAAATAATTTTAGTTCCTGGGGATCAGTGGTATAGTCATATCCTCTACACAACACGTCAAATTCAAACAGGAATGCATCTGAATCCTCTGATGTAAGACTGTGGAATGTAGGTATATGCTAAAGAGGAGTTTCTTTCATAGGTGCATTAGCAACAATATCCACAATGGGGTATTGCAGTGTAGAAGTTTGGGTGTTTGGCTAGTTTTGGGCCATTTGGTCAAATATATGCCAATAACCTTCTAGGATATCTAGGAGGGTATTCCTAGGTTGTTGAGGGGAAATGGATTTAACGGGAATGGCCTTGACAACACTTACTTTATCTGGGATAATGAGAGTTCCTAATGTCTGGGGGGATTCAGGTTCTTCAGCTTCGCTATAAATGATTTTTGCAGCACTTCCCTTATCTGGACTACTTAATGGCTAAATTACCCCAAGAGGAGATCTTGGTTCTTCAGTTTCTCCTGTCTCTCCTCTTCCTTCACAGTAAGATTCCCTTCTTGCAATGGTTATGGGCTAGAATTTTCAATTTCTTGAAAATCTTGCTCTTTGGTTTGACTGTGCACCTTAGCAAAGGCTACAGATGGTGATCCCGTGGCCTGAAGGGAACTAGTAGGATATCTAGAAGTAACTTTTCTAGGTCCTACTGAAGGTTGAGATTCTGTTTTTTTAAGGATTTCGTCTATAAAGCTTGATTGGCCAAGGGTCACCGGCCCCTTAGATGTGTCAGGCTTGGGTAGAGGGTTGGGATTCTTTTCTGGCTTTTTCTACTTAGTCATGCACACAAATCAACTACTAAGTTCTACCCAAACAAAACAACAACAATTCTGCAGGAAAGCAGGTAGGGGAGTAGGGCTATTACATACTCCACACGCAGGTTCTTACCTTCCATTTTTAAAACCCAATTCTTTCCTAGCAGGTTCTTACACTACTCTAAGAAGAGAGACAAATGGCTACACTCTTTCCCCGGCAACAGTGCCAAAATGTTGAGTCGTAAAAAGGGTCGTTTTCACCTCTAATTACCTCACATTAGTTTGTCAATCTAGGAACGTTTTGTTATTTCAAAGAGTGTCTCAATTTGAGGCTATCATTTGTCAGAGTAATGCTAGTAGTATAGTGCTCAAAATACAAGAGTAAATGCATGCTTAAAACAAGATCTACTTATAGTAAATCACTTTAAAGCTGAAATCATGCATTCAAGAAGCTAAGAAATTTATCAGTGAAGGGTCCAATAAAAGCAACTCATCCCTCTGTAAACTAATGTAACTAAAGGCAATCATGGAATAGATCGTCAATCTGGGGACTAGACAACAAATATCAACGCCCACTACAGTTTCAAATCATTCTGCACACCAAAGCAATGATAACGCAAATAATAAGGAAATGGAACAACAACTAGGAAATGTAACAACAACTAGGAAATGGCACATCAACTAATTCTTATAAACAACAACACCTTAATCTTCATAAATAAGTGCAAAAATTGTATCCTACAAAAATCAGGTAGCAATCTTTACTCTAAAGGTAAATCGGACAGCACACAGAAATAGAATGACAACTTATTAGCAATGAAATACAGAACAATACTCAAAGCCAAAATGTAAGTGCACAATAAATGAAGATAAATAACACACACAACCCGCCTTAAGAAAAACAATAATCTGATTTCGATACCACCAATATCAATCTTAGTTATCAGGAATAACAATTGTAATTCGTAATGGAACAACAATGCCAGTTGAACAATAATCGAAATTAAATGTAAACCATAGATGAATACAACAATACCAGCTTATGAATGTTACAGCACAATTAATTTGTAATTGAACAACGATAACATTCCATAAAGATCGGAAATATTATATTAATGATTAAAGGAACAACAATGTGTTACAGAGCTAGACTGAACAATACCACATTCCTATCACAGAGAACAAAATTGCTCAGTCGAACATAAATCAAATATAACAGAGCGTGATGTAAAATAACAAAACATATAAGATTACTGGACAAAGATGATAATGGAAACTACGCACAAACGAAAGGTAATAGTACAGGAGCAAGTGTTCCACCAGGGCTGGGCCCTTAGCCTCTAGGGACACACCGCTTGAGGTTATTCCAGGATCAAAGATGAAACAACAACCAGGTTTATATTAATGCATTAAAACATAATTACACCGGATCACTTCTCAACGAGAGTCGATGATCAAAGTCTCAAATTCAGAGAAAAGTTACAAAGAAAAATGACAGCAGATCCTCCCCCAGGCTAGCAGTGCTGCCCCTTTTTATAACAGCTAAGGCGGAGATATCAATGATGCAAAAATAGTTAAAGCAGCGATCCCTCAGGCTCAAAGGATCCTGAGGGATTCTCCAAACTATTAATTCGCAGTTATCCATTTGTTTTCTTGTGCCAAGTTGATATCTCCATTTCCCTTCCCTCACTGATATGCTTTAATTTGGATCGCCTTGTTTGCATGTGGTTCCTCGCCAAAGGGACAACAGTTAACTTGGCCCTGTCTTTTTCTTTGGAATTACAATCTTTCGTTTTTTCTTTTTCCTGCATAAGAAATGGCAATTATCAGTGTTTCCATGTTGCATATAAATCCTACAGATTTTGTCATGATTTCTTATTATCTACATAGTTCATGATATAAAGGGGCTGTGAGTTTTAATGAAAAGATATCAAAATAATCAACAAAAACATACCTTCTTTAGTACTCCACAACATCCATGTTTATTGGTGTTTTTGGTGTGTTCTATGAGTCCCACATTCATGCTTTGAATATGACACGGGGGTGATTGGCCGAAGAGATACTTGGATCGGCCAATCTATGGTTGGGTGGAACGTGGTAATCCCATCTCTGGTTGGTTCATTGCATTCATTAATGAGAAATTCATTCTCTTTATTTTCATGTGTAAATGTATTGATGTATATGTGGATTTTGATGGATGATATGTTTATGGCATAGAAAATTTTAGGGGCGAATGTTCGCCCTTTGGCGAAATTAAGGGGTTTTAAATTTTTAGTGGGCGAATATTTTGTATCATAGTACATTTTTACAAATCACCTCAAATAGCCCACCTTATTTTAAGGGAGAGGGTAAAAAAGTAAATTTAGCCCTTGAAATTA
>APFE031066621.1:45876-56922 GCA_000404065.3 Pinus taeda
TTTCCTATATACCATGAAGATTCGCCCATTTATTATACTTATAAATTTAGGGGGTGTTCTTAAAATTTTCCCTGGTTTATGGTATTTCTGTTCCTATTATGTTGGTTATGTGTATATTTTATGACAACAACTATGTATGGATCTCAGCATGTTTTTAATTGTATATGAATGGATAATGTGTCTATGACCTAATAGATGATAATGTAGCAAATGACATGAGGGAACAATGGTTCATAGAAATTCTCAAATAAGTATGATATCCCTACACTTAATTATGTTGTTTACACCTGTAGGTTACATGTTGATGATATGTTTGATGAAATTCCTATCATGACTAGTAGGGGTCTAGTTATGGTCTTGTTCAAGTTATTGCTTTTGAATTATTGTTTCCCTGTATTTTTACTGATTTCAAGCTATCACTCCATTTTGGGTAGTGGCTTAGGCTCTGGGCCTGAAAAAGTGGCTTAAATATCGGGGTCACTAGCACAAGTCTAACAATTTTGGTCTTTGGTCGCTGGCAGGCAAGCCTGTGAGAGCGACTCTAGGTTGTTGGTCGCTCCCTTGCCCATAGCATGAGAGAAACTTTGGCCTAAGAGACCCAGAACAATAGTGGGACCTAGGGACAGATTGTCGAAGCGGATGACTTGTCTCCTTAGGGTTCTGTTTATGATGTTGGATGACGGTGTGTGATGTTCCATCGATTCCACTTCCTTAAGGTAACATAGGAGGTCAAATTTGATCATATTAGGCTCTCGTCTCACGTTTAACCCAGTTGGCATGGTTACTTCGGTGGATGTGGGAAGGTGTTACAAAGTGGTATAGGAGCATGCTTCAACTCTTGGACTGGATGGGCGTTGTGTGTTGGTCATGCATGCATGTCAGTTGCATATGTGTCTCTTACACTTGCATTTCATGTGCTTGTTGCATTTGCTTGCTGATTGGTTATGGTTGTAGTAAGGTTGTCATGAGGAACTTGATGTTGATTTTTTGGAATGCATCGTCATGAGTATATGGTTGGTTACATATTATTATATGTTTCTTACATGTTGTTGTATGTCGCTTTATTACATCCTTGTATGTTAGGTTTCATTCTTGTATATTTGATTAAATGTATCTATCTTATAGGTTGGTTATAAGTATTGATTGCTTATGCTTGACTACATGCATTCATGTGTATGTGTTGTTGATTAGACATTGCTTATGCATGTTGAGGGTTGCATGTGGTAATGTGTACAATGGAGTAGTGGTTGTTTTCATGCATGAGGTCATGGTTTGTGTGGTTGATATGGTCATTCGTTGATGACCAAACGCTAGCTAGAATGAGGTGTATATGGTTTGGTACTCATATGTTATATGTATATATGCAGTTGTTATGCATATATGGTCTTGGTTATGATTATGCATGAATAGTAGGTCGAACATGGCTTGTGAAGTCATGGTATGCAATTTAGATCATCAGGGTGATATTGGTATGTTGTGATGATAATGGGTTGGCTAAGATAGAGCAAGAGATGCAGATCACCAAAGTGAAGTTGCAACATTGAATCTCGAGGCAAGAGCATGTCGTCATACAGGTATGTAGGTTAAGGATTGTTACGTGCATTAGGGTTATATACATTAGGTTTATGTACATGTCTTTTTATGTTATGTTACATACATGATAAATGATAGTTGTTTAGTATAGTCATATGCACATGAGTCAGATAGTCAAGAATTATGGTACCCTATGGTTGTATGCATTGTTATTGTTGTTATATGTTATTAACTTGATGACTAGGGTTATTTCATTGAGATATTGATGTTGTAATTTGAATTGGTCATATGCGTGATGGTTATGTTCATTGCATTGAATATCTTTGATGTTATATGTATTGTGTTAACCTAGTTTGACCTATGCAAATGGTTATGATTACAATATTCAGATATGAGCTGACATATTTGTCATATGGTGTCGTACTAATCTAGACTGATCGTACATATGTGATTGCTATGCATGAAAGACAAATGCTTATGAGCTTATGATGTGAACATGTTAGTTAGTTACTATTATGAATATCGTGATCTACGTTTGAATTGATATGTTGTGAAGTTGAATTGTGCTAACCTAGATTGATTGTGCAGACAAGGTATCCTCCCCTGAAATACACTCAGGTATTAGTTTTCTTATGTAGTATATTGGGTGCTTCATTGTTAATTATGTCATCTATCTGGTTTTTGAGTGTTTGGTGCCTATTAGTTGTCTAGTGGATTCATCTGACATGGTGCATTCATAGCTTGCTTGAATGTTTGATTAAGTGCATGATATGAGTATGAGTCTATAGCGATGCATGAAGAAATTCTCTTGTTTTAAGATGATTGTACTAATACATATGTGTTGAGACATTTGATATGTACATGAGTGTAGTAGTTGACAGTTGTAGCATTATGTCTAATGACTATAAGTTAACTATGGATTATGACATGATTGTTAGTCTTGGTAAATGTTGATTTCAAAGTAATAGATATGATTGTCTTGATGTTTGGAACATGTGGTTGACATGTGTGAGCAGTTGCAAGAAACGTGCTTGGTATTAGCGTGACGAGGTAATAATTGATGTGTTTATATAACTAACAATTGAGTGATGTGACAATGCATAATAGCACTCAATTGAAACAAGGAAAAGGTAAAAGAAAGGAATTGGGCAAGAATTCCTTTGACTAGGTTTGGAAACCCTAATTCCAAACGAATGAGTGTTTTGCCTATAGGAAGTCTTCTTAACCTTAATCTTGTCTGACATTATGTGCATACATGTTATATTCATGAACATGTACTTGACAGGTACATTAGCTAGTCTTTAGTTACAAGTGGATTTGTCAAAGGATTAGAGTCCCTTGAGAGATGACGTGGATGTGCTTAGTTGAAAGAAATGTACTTGGCGCGACAAGAAGAGGTAGCTGGTGTATTTTTATGTTTATTTATGCACTAACAATTATGTGTTAATGACAGGATGATGCAGCGAGTTGCATGGCAAGAGAGGTTGCCATGAAATATCGAAGAAGGCTCAGGTCGAGCTTTCCTTGGGAACCATGGGGATTGAGTCATGGTGTCTGTTCTTAGTCTTGTGCTTTTGGTCTTCTATGATTGTTGTGCTTGATTTATGATTTTGATTGTATTTGGTGCATAGTTATGCCACTTTGTTTGAAGAGTCGTGTTGTTATTAGTTTTCATGGTCTTCTTCTTGTTTGTTTCTTGTCTTGCCTTTTATGTTTTAAGTCTTAGGAATTGGTTGGGAAAGAGGAAAGTTGATGGAGTTTGGGAGAGTTGTGTGGTATCCAATAGGTAATGTAAGTTTCAGATGAAGCTTTGTGCATGAGTAAGCATAAGAAAAGGTAAGACTATGGCAATTAGTTGAACTGGCTAGGTCCATTTCGGTAAATGGATGGTAGCAGTAAAGTCATGAGGAAGGTAACCAAAAAGGTAAAGTAAATCGATCTGAGGTATTAGATGCCTTGGCTATGTTGGGAACAACTATTCTTAATGATGCACATGCGTTGCATGAGTAAAGGAAGTTCCCTTAAACCTCGACCTTTCTATCTAGTAATTATGTTATGTTATGATCATGATTATGCTGATGTTTATATATGTATGCATGTAGGTGCGTAAGTATGTCATGTTTGACAAGGTCTTCATGGATCATGATTATTAATGATAAAATTTATATGTATATATATGTGTGTATGTATGTCGTTGTCTAATAGGATCGTGATTGTTTTATGCTAATGTTTACATATATGTATGTATTTATGTATCCATGTCACTTTCTGATAGGGTTTTTAGGGATCATTCTTGTGGAGGAATGATTGCTTATGCAGGAGAATGACATGATGAGGTTCCTAATCTTACGCGGAAATCAAGTGGGAAGAATAGTATGATAGATTTATGAGGTCAATATCATGTGGTTATGAGTTGATATTATTTGATTATATTATGTCTGTTCTATGGATAGGTAACTTAAGGGATACATCAACGAAATGAAAGCAGTGTGGTCTGTGGCATGCTAAGACAAGCATGGATAAGACACTGGAAGCAGGGTTGCTTGGTAGAGTCAAGGTGGTGTTGGATGTGTGGTACTAATGTTGTGCATATGTTGTACATGTTGCGTTTGTGATGTTGTGTGCATGCGGTGTGGTGTATATTTAGTGTGTGTACCTGTTGTTTATGCAATGTTATGTACAATGTGTTAGTACATATAGTGTTGTATGAATATTGCATATTCAGTGTTGGATATAGATGGTGCTATGTACATGTTGGATATATGGTGATGTGTATATATTGTACTATGTGCATGATGGATATGCGGTGTTGTATGCATACAGTGTTCTATGTTTGTGGGATATAAGGTGCCGTGTACAGATGATGCTATGTACATGTTGGATATGCAGTGCTATGTACATGTGGTGTTGCGTGCATGTTGTACATGTGGTGCTATGTACATATGGTTTGGTGTGCATGATTGTACAAGTGGTGTTGTGTACATGTCATGCATGTGGCATTGTGAACATGTGGTGTCGCATACATGTTGTGTGTGTGGTAATGTGCACATGTTGTATTGTGTACACGTTGTACAATGGTGTAGTGTACATGTTGTGCAGGTGGTACCGTGTACATGTGATGCTGTGCACACGTTGTGCAGGTGATGCTTGGTACATGTGGCACTAGCATACATGTGGGATTGAGTGCATGTCGTACATGCTGTGATGCGGACATGCGGTACTATGTATGTGCATTGTGTAGTCACGGTATCGTGACATGTGTATTAATTGTGTTGTACTCTGTGTGGGTACATGTATTGTGTGGTGTTGTACATCGGGTATAGGTGTATGGGTTGTGTTGTATATCGGGTGTATGTGTATGCATTTTGTGGTGTATTATGTTGTGTACATATGTATTTCTTGTTATTTATATTGTGTACATATATGTGTTGTGTCGTGTCGTATACCGAACATAGGAGTATGTATTGTGTTGTGTTATGCACTAGGTGTAGGTGCATGCATTATATGTCATGTGTGGGTGCATGTATTGCATGGTGTTGTATGTTGTGTGTGGATAGTATGGGTGTGATGTACACTACGTGTGTGTGCACATCGTTGAGGAGAAGGTTTTTTCAGGTGTGGCAATTGATCTGGAATGTGTACAGAAAGAACAAAGGCATAAGTAAGGATCGACGAAGGACAAGTATCAATGTTGTATTTCAGTTTTATTATGGATGTGATTTATGATTATGGTTTATGATGTTTACAAGTGATTTATGATTTTGATCTATGATGGTTATGTTTTGAGTTAACCTAATGTGATATTTCTATACATGTTGATTCGGTCAAATATGTTAGTTTAACTTGTTGTGATAGGAAGCGAACATGATTGCAAGTGTAACTTATTGATGAGCTACCAATGAGGTATGATGTGAATTATTTCAATTTATTTTGAATCTAATGGAAGTTATGTGCTTGGAACAAGAATGCATGAATATACCTGGTTGGGTGTGTTATCACTGAGGTCAACCTTCAACCCAACATAACTATTTCAAACCACTTTGATTGGAAGTTATCCCTTTCAATGAAAGTGGTTTGAAATAGTTATGTTGGGTTGAAGGTTGACACAACCCAACCAGACTAAGGATCACGAAGTCAGTGACCTAGTAACCCTTGAACTAGACTATTCATTGCGGTAAAGTCAAATTGTGTGCCTCGGTGGGCCTAGGAATCCTTGTCGGTGAATGGTGAGATATACGGTAAAGCCAAGAGGTGGATTTTATCTCTGTTGGGCCTAGTGATCCTAGGATGGGATGCATGGTAAATCCTGGATAATATGTCTTGGTGTAGGGCCTAGTGATCCCTGGATCAGACTGCGAATGTACGGTAAATCTTAAGAGACTAGGAGGCACTCAAATTCCTCGTGGTGTAGGCAGAGAACTCTAGTGGAATCCATGTTGATTGGTGTTTTTGGTGTGTTGTATGGGTCCCACATTCATGCTTGGAATATGACACAGGGGTGATTAGCTGAGGAGAGACTTGGCTCAACCAATCTATGGTCGGGTGGAACATGGTAGTCCCATCTCCGATTGGTTCATTGTATTCATTCCCTTGATTTTCACGTGTAAATATATTGATGTATATGTGGATTGCATGAAAAATTGCATAAAAATTATAACTTACATTGGTCAATACTAAATTAAATAGTAATTCTACACATAAGGGTGGGAAGTAACTAGTGGTAAGTATATCTATTCACAAATTTTTCCTATCCATTTTTTATATAAAGACTTCTTAAATTATGGTGGGAAATATTTAATATAGACTCACTTAAATTATGGTGGGAAGTAATTGGTGGTAAATATTTAATTTACCTGAGTATGAGTTGTTTTCAAGGATTTTATTTTTGGATGAGCTTCTTGCAAAGCTTAAGAATAAAAGATTAGTAGACAAATATTTAAAAATCATGCATGAATATTGAAACTACATCCATAATTAATGACATAAAATATGTGAGATAGTTATCCACATGGCATTATATTGTGCAAAGGCTGTAATAAGACTTTCTAGTTATCATCTAATTAAATGTTTACAATATGTTTTTAATAATATTGAAAAATAAATATATATTTTTCAATGTTAAGCATTCTAAATTGTATGACGCAGTACTATGCCAATCAATTCCCATGAAATAAAAAATAAAATAAAATAAAAATCAATTATTAATAAAGAAATATATTATCAAAATTTTTGGAATAATAAACATAGTGGGGAATTCTTATTTTATATATATTTTTAAAGGATTTTAGATTTCATTTTTAATCATGTATATGATGATATTACTACACCTCCAAATGTTAAGATTATATCACTAAATTAATAATTTCAAATATATTTTTACTATCTTAGATTCATTTTAATTTTGGATTTACTAAGTGCTAAATCTTCTTTCACTTTAAAAGAGATTTACATCTCAAGAAATTTTGTCCCTCTCAACACTCCGTAGATAAGGAATTAAAATAAATGTAATTAGTTTAATTTTCTCTTTTAAATAAACTATATTCCACATGAATACTATAAATCTTTATTAAAAAAAACAACCACCTTATAAGCAAACACTACTAAATTCCAAAATCTTTCATTAATTTAAAAACTGCTAAATTCTTGAAGAATCATTTTATAATTTATATAACAAAAAAATTTCTTAGGCAAACACTGATAAATTCCAAAACACTCCTATCACTTAAGTAAGTGAAAGCAAAGTTTCTTTACCCAACACTCCTATTATTTTAAAATATCAAGCTTTTCATTTCTTCATAGCCAGGGATCATAACCCCCACTACAAAATGGTTTGAATCATTTTTTCAATGGAGATTCAAAAAATACGACTATAGATCTTTGGGGGATATTTTAAGAAGCACTATGCCTTTTATTTTTCTTTGTCAGGGTCCTCCTCGATCATGAAGCCACTACAGGGTAGGTTGAATCTTCACTAAATACGGCTATAAATTTCATCAATGTCCGTTCAGTTGACATTTTTCAGAGCTCATTTTTTTTCTTGGTGATACCTCTCGATCATGAGCTCCAGTTGAAGATTGATGGTTATAAATTCTCTGCAGGTCCCCATTTTGTTTGGTGATTTCTTTAAAATCACTCCTCTTCCTTTCTCTTCGTCATTGCCATCGATCATGGGCTCCACTACAAGCTGAGTTTTCATAATTCCACGAATGGAATTCATTGCAGACACCGACGGATCCTTGTTGGACTTGGAGGAACGTGCCCACTTTTGGAGTATGGCGGTGCTCAGTAATGGGAGTGGCGTTTTCGTATTAGATAAGCTTCACTGACAAGTGAGAACGATGGTGGCCCCAACTATACTAAAAAGACATTGCACTCTTCTCTATTTTCTACACCTGATAGACTCATGCAGAGCCCATTTGGTGTTAGAACTTAGACCTGAACCCCCCCTAACCAACCAGTGGAACATATTTTGTTTTCTTGGCGCTGAAGTTATGGATTCTATAGTCAGGCGTCATGGATGTTGTTATTATATTTTTCTTCTTCTATGTTGCATTAAGGAAACCGAAATCCGTGTAAGTTGCAGTCCTCCGGGTCCTGTGGTTATCTGTGCCAACGGATCCACCAACTGCACAGTCTCTAACGCGTATGGGGTATTTCCCGATCGAAGCACCTGCAGGGCTGCACAAGTTGTTTTTCCTTCCACCGAAGAGGAGCTTATTGCTTCGGTTGCCAATGCCACCAGCAAAAATCAGAGGATGCGAGTTGTCACCCGATACTCTCACAGTATTCCCAAACTGGTGTGCCCAGGTGGGGATTCGGGTCTCATAATCAGCACTCGGGATCTGAACCGCGTGATTTGGGTGAACGAATCGAACATGAGAATGCATGTGGACAGTGGTTTGCCTCTCAAGGAACTCATCGACGCCGCTGCCAAAGTGGGGCTTGCGTTGCCTCATTCTCCATACTGGTTGGGTCTTACCGTTGGCGGCATGGTCGCCACCGGAGCTCACGGGAGTTCCCTCTTCCGTAAGGGCAGCGCAGTGCACGAGTACGTGGTTGGTATCAGATTAGTCGTTCCGGCCTCTCCAAGTGAGGGCTACGCTAAAGTTGTAACCCTTACGGAGGCCGACAAGGATCTCAATGCGGTCAAAGTTTCTTTGGGACTTCTCGGCGCCATTTCTCAGGTAACAGACTCACTAAAAATGGCAAGGGCTAACCAACTTGTTATAGGGCATTAAATGCCTTGGTACATGGATGCTGTATTACTATATAACACACTGCCTTGGTGGCTACATAAATTGAAAATAAAAGCAGTGTGTTATATTGTTATACAGCCTGCATGTACCAAGGCATTTAATGCCCTATGGGAAGCTGGTTAGCCCTTGCCCACCAAAAATCACTAACCATATCATATATTTTAATTACGTCTAGACCCAGCTGTCTAACGGACCTAAACTCCCCACCAAATAAGATATCACAATCTCAAGTTTTAAAAAAAATAGTTTTGTGAAGTTTTGCTTCCTCAAATAATTTTCTAAAAAAAAGTTTATTTTTAGACTATTTTCAAACTGATTACTAATGGATATTTCATGATAAAGTATCATTGAGTTTCAAAGCCTAACTTTGTTATCCATTCTTTGTCTTCTGCTTACTTCTAGTTGATATTGAACCAGGTTTTTTGTGTTTCATTATTTACAGTCATTATTGTGTGATAAGTGGCTTCCCAACATGGTTTAGTGAACATGGTTAAAGTACCATTGAGTTTCAACTTTTCTTGTTCTAAAAAAATACAGATTCTTTCTTCTCACTTTTCCTTAAGGATTATCAAATATTGCATCCTCAAGAGAACAGATGTGGGCTTCTGTTATCATTATTGTCAATGCAATTTGAACGTTGAAGGAAAACAGTAGAGAGGACAGGTTCTAGCAGTAGGCAATGTCAACTTTGCTAGAACCCATATTTTTCAAGTTTATTAAACATTTCACCTGTTTCTTATTTAAAATGGTGAGATCCGGTCCTCAGCTGTGCTATTAAAATCTTAGCTTTTTTTTTTTTTTTATTGCGCATTCAAATAAGTCTTTTCATCATGCAATTGTGATGAGTTGAAATTTTTGAATATAGCTTTTTTTTCTTCCAACCTGTTTTTCCTACATGGTAGACCTGAATCAAACACCCAATTTCTTATCTCTTCTTTAGAATTAGGACAATCTTGCCAATTAATTCTACATTCTCTCATCCACTTGTCATTTTGCTTCCTCCAAATTTTCTTCCTACTCTTTAGCTCCTGTGCAGTAATCATCTTAGCCAACTTTTTTCCCACTTTTATTAAATAACTTAACAAACTAATAATTGTTAAAGCCTCACTTTTTCTTAATTTTGCAGTCCTATATTTCTACTTTCCTTAACTCTGTTTTATAGAAAATAAAACACTCTCCAGTCCCTTGGATCCTTTTAAATCCTTTAGTTCCCTTTGAATCCTTTTAGTTAAGAAAGGCAATACCATACAATGCAATGGAATCTAAATCTAAATGGTGTTTGCATGCTGTAGGTCACACTAGAGCTGGAACCGATGTTCAAGCGTTCCATCACAAATATGGAGAAAAATGATTCGGATTTAGAGGATAGAATAGTGCAATTTGGAGTTGATCACGAGTTTGGCGATGTGACTTGGTATCCTTCGCAGGCGAGAGTAATCTACAGAGTGGACGATCGCGTTCCCTTGAACTCGTCTGGAGATGGCATCAATGACTTCATAGGATTTCGTTCCACGTTAACCGCTGTTTTAAGTGCTGTGAGGAGCCGAGGTAAATAATTTTTATGTTTGAAATTTATATAATTTTATTAATTAGAATTTATTTTTATTTTATTTATTTATTTAATTAGAAACAGTATTTCTATTATATAATTTTATATTTGGATTGAGGTAAATATATTATATATCACAAAGTTAATTCACTAAAAATATTTTTCTAATAAGAATATATGATTTTCCATATAGGAGTAATAAAAAATGGTTTTTTTTAAGTGAATACTTTATAAAAGTATTTTTAACACATTTTTTTTTAATAGATTTCATCCACCATTAGAGAATTGTAGTAGGTATGATTTAGGATGGAATATCTTCCTTAATTTTTCTTTTTCTTTTTATGATGTTTTCCATAGATTTCTTCTTTGGGAGAGAGGTTTTTTATCAAATGATGTAGAATTAGGAGAGAATTTCCCATAATCATAAGTGCGTCCACTTATGTTCTTTGGCTAACAAAAGTCCCTACTAAAAATCATATATATTTGCTTGTTTATTTGTCATATGACCAAGATCCCATGAGTACTTGAACACTTTGTCCTCCTCTCGGCCATAGAGTAGTCCTCCCCCTCCAGCCACTCCTAATTTATTTTTTTTATTAAATAATAAACCTATTTTTGTTAATAATGATAATGATAGTGGTGGCAATTGTTAGTATTTAATAAAATCATTTTCTTTTTTTAAGAAACATAATTTTAACGATTTAAAAG
>APFE031066621.1:60582-87335 GCA_000404065.3 Pinus taeda
ATCATAACACTGGTATAATAAATATAAAAATTAGAAATAGCCATCGATGTGCTTACTAATCAACACGAATGAGACATTGCTATATTAAATGTTAAGCCACTTTAACCATAAACAGTGATGAAGATTTTTCCCATTTTAATTTTAAAAAATCATTATTTGGTTTGATGTCCAAGTAAATAATCATTCAACATTTTAAAACTTTATAATACTTTTATTTTAAATTTTAATTGAGGGATTTTTTTTCGGGAAAGCATTGTAAGCATTTTCTAACTAATGCATTTTTTGAAAGGGGATATTTTATAATAATGGAAAGATATAAATAAATTAATATTTATTAATAATGAGTATTAATTATATATAATATTTAAATATTAATTTTTTTTATTTTTCAAAATTATTAAAAAAAAAATTAATTAACAACACAATTTTAAATGAATTTTTGAATATGTTTATGGGCTTTTGATTCACGGTGAATGGGTGCACTATAAAGGCGCTCCTTGTGATAGGTTACTGGTTTAAATCCCCCGTGGGTGCTTACCTACAAAAAAAAATAGTTTTTGAATATAGAAGTAAAATTTGTCAATATGTTTTAGGTGTATTAAAGATAAAATTCTAAAATGAATTTTCTAATATAGTAATAATACATTTTAATGATGTGATGAATTTTAATTTTGGAAATCATAATTATTTAACTATCTTGACTATTATTAGGAAAAAAATGAACATTGTTAAGATAAGAAGTAATTCTCATGAGTTTTATAGTGAAACTAGGTATTGGTATACTCCCAAAAGGCTATGGGAAGAAAGAGTTTGTTACTTTTGTAATACTAAGAGGGTTGAAGATAAAAAGAACTTTATCGTCGATTGCCCAACTATTTGTCACACTACCAACCTTCTTGACCTATTAAGACAACAAAACTATGGTGATGTGGGAACACTTCTCTCACTTCTTTTCAAGCATAGAGATAATATGTTAAATAATTTCGATTAATTTCCTACCTTCTTATGGTCCGATAGACCATATTGGTCTTAGTGGACATTCATTATCATCATCAAATTCTAATTTATATAAATAAAAAAAATATTATATTTTCATAGCTGAGAATTACACGTTATTATCATAATAAATTTGTTTTGTTTTCAATATTTTATATAAGTCGATTTTTAATCAAATAATTGAATATGTGTGTGTTAAATGTGGGTTATCTTAATTGGTTGGGTGGAATGGTTGTTATCTTTTCCACTTGCCCTAGTAATATTACGAGTTATAATGCCTTGACAAATATTGTTGTAATGACTTCATGCCTATGAATATTGTTATATTGTTTTTTAGCCTTGTGAAATTTATGAATATTGTTATATTGTTTTTTTAGCCTTGTGAACGTTTAAGTAAGTATACATGTGGGTAGTCCGAACAACGCCATATTTATTTTCTCGAAAAACCTCATTATTATTTGTCTCTTTTTATGGATTTTATATTGGACATGTGACTAAAAATTCAAGTGGTGGAAAGAATATGTTATGGCAATGTAAATATTTATTTTGATTACTGAAAATAAAAAACATTGTGCATTATTATTCTTGAAAATATGTTAAAGGCTGTCATATGTGAGATTAGACTCCTAACTGTCAGGAAAACAATTGGAATCAATTATGCCCAAGAAGGGGGGCATGAACAAAAAGAAAAATCCTCCATTTTTCTAGACAATTGAACTGTTGGTTGAAACATTCCACTAAATATATCATGGCTGGAAAAAATGTTATGGGAAAAAGTTGTGTAAAGAGGACTGTGGGAGATAAAGGAAGACGGTCTTAAAAGAAAAGACCATTGAGAGAGAAAGATTGGATCTAAACTCAGAAACTAGTAGGATGTTGCTAAAGGGTTAAGGAGGTGAAGCTAAAGAAGATATCCTATGTTGTTTTCCTAACAGGGAGGGGTAAAGCCCAAGGGGAACTACTGAGAAAAGTAGTTCGTGGTTGGGAGGAACGTGGCAGCCTTTTATCTATTTACAGGAAAAAAATTCAGATAAGTATATGAATGTCTAGAAAAATCTATGTTCAATATGTTACTTTTACTGTCCAGGATTATGGATGAATAATTAGGATTTTTATTATGATTGTAAGTGCCTATGAGTATATTTAGGGAATGAACAAACCCTACTAATTTTTTGTGAATAAAATGTATATTGTTGTATATGTATCTCTGTGTTATGTGCAAGAAATTGATGGATACAAGTATGGAATAAGCTTTCCATTTTTTGAGGAATAGGAGAAGGGAACATCTAGTCAAGAAAAACTAACCTTGGTATTTCCTATAAAATTGGATGTGAAAATAGGAATGACAGGATTAATTAAAAACAAGGGTTTAACTAGGTAGAAATAGAAAATGGAAATTTACAAATAAATGTATTTATACAATAACCTTCTTTATCACATAAAATTTAGTTCATCGTAGAATTCTGTAGAAGAGAACTATTGCAAAATATTAAAGTAAATTTATGGCCAGGTTAGCATACTATAGGCCAAAAGACTAGATTTTTTTCGACTGGCCATGAGGCAAGCAGTACTGGGAAAGATAGTAATAGGGCCTAAGGAAGAACCTTATTAGACATCCATGATAAGAGTCCACCAAGGCACTAGCCTAAGCTTGTGGTTTTCTTTTCATTTTTTTAAAGAAGCTAAACAATAACCATATCATTCATGTGAATATGTATGTATAAACAAAAATTGAAATGTACAAAGTATACAGGGATATCGTGGCATGCATGCATGGAGCAGAAAAGAAAACAAAAATGAACAATACTATAAAGTCCTTGTTGCAATTACTATATCATGAACAATAAAAGAAATAAATTATATGAATTACCCTTCATGAAGTAGAAATAATGGTTACATTGTCATGCTACAAGTCAATTGTAACCCTATATCATAATATAAGAGTATCAAATAACAAGGAGGGGTAGAAACCCTTAATTATAAATCAATATACATGGCTCTATTTTGGTGCCTTCCCTTCAACCAGAACTTTTAATAAACCCTTAGATTACATGACAATTATCATTGAATAAACCATGGCTAGATAAAGGGTTTTTCTTCACACCCCAACTATAACAATTTCCATGTGGCCGACATCAAGCAGAAGCCGAAGTCGAGCTCAAAAACCCTATAAAATGGTACCACTGAATGAGTAACTAAAAGTCATAGCATGAATAAAAAACTTTTGCATGCAGTTGACCCCAAAATAATGCCACTTGACAAAACCCAGTTGGATCATAGACTAACCTATGGACACAAGAAAGAAACCACTTAGTCAGGCTTGAAATTATTTAAATTATTTTACAAGAACACTGAAGAATTTTGTGATAATTAGAGTCTCACCTTAAGAAGACAAATGTAGACCTCATCCATTTCCTTTTGCAATGGAAAATATCTATATATATATATATATATATATATAATATATAATATAATATATATATATATAAATATATATAGATATAGATATAACCCTTTTAGGACGAAAATAAAGCTAAGGTTTAATATCGGATTGGAATTTTGGTAAGAAAAAACTTACCTAAGAGGAACGCCATGAATGGTGGGTAACACTGTTAGAGGTTTTGAGAAAGAACAAACACCACGACGGAACCCTTGGAGATAGTTAGAGCCTAACTTGTAATATAACACCAAACTACAAATTAGTAGACATAAACTACAATAATTTAATCCAAATGCACTGAATATGTATATTATAACAAAGAAACTAGATAAATAAACAAGATGGTCGATTTCATAACTTGTATGAAAATTTAGTCTTGGAAAGAAGGTAACCTCCATTTCTTATAAAAACACCATCATGATAATACTTCGAAGGCAGAAAAGAAACTTTGTTATTTTACCTAAAGATCCATGGGTTGCGAACCTTGGTTCTCAACCTATGTAAAGTGAAAACGAGACTAATGCAAAAGGGGATCGAGTGTATGTAGTTACACTAACAGTGTTGTCATAATCCCCACCTTCGATCTAAACAAGCATATCGTCACTGTCAAAAAATACACTTGGCTAGGATTCTATCATTCCTCATGGACCCCTTTCACGTAAAATCTCTTCATGTGGATAGCACGCCATCAGATATCCATGTGTATTCTAATGCCACGAGGACCTCAAGGTCTATAACCTTCATCATAAAACATTTAGTGTATGACTGCCCACGCGGGTTAACCTCTAAAGAGTGTATGTAATATATAATAAACACAGACTTAGTGATATTCCAAGGTTGAACATTATGTTATGTTATATTTTCAAGTTTAGGAAGAATTTGCAATGCAATGGAGAAGTGTGTAATAAATATTAGTTCAATATCTTAATATGAGTAGGTAAGAGATCTATCCAATAAGATTTGAACACATGTACTTGAATAGGTTGTCTATTTTCCTGTTTAGCTTAAATAAGAATGTGTGGTGAGGTCAATGGGAAGGATGCACATAGAGAAAATGGAAAGAGTTGGGAGCAGGTAGTGACAAGTATGTTACTAAGATTCCAACCATCTCAAGAATGGGAGCTAGTAAAGAGATACAAGGGAACATAGGAAGGACCCTGAAAGATGAGTTTTAACTATTTATAATAGAAATTTTTTCAATATTGCTATAGATCATGCAAGTTAGAATTATGGAGATTAGAAATAATAAAATGGACCTAAATCCCTCTCCTATTTTGAGTTGCAATATGTAATTATTATTTTGAAACAATCAATTTTGAATTATGGAGATTAGGAATAATAAAATGGAGCTAAATCCCTCTCCTATTTTGAATTGCAATATGTAATTATTATTTTGAAACAATGATTAGTTAAAGTCATGGCAGTTCAAAAGGACTTGATTAGAAAGGATTCTTCAAACTGCAAACTATGTCCTAGGAAAAAAATCAAAGAGTTGAAATATATCAAAGAAACATCTCAAAGGATTAATCATTATGCACAATTGCATGCCAAAGAATTCAATTTGAAACAAATACAACATCTTTAGGAACCACACACTACCTTCATTTATCTACAAAATATAGAAAGACACATGCAACTATTATTCGAATCACAAAAACTATCTAGGAGATTAAGAAAGTAAAATGAATCACAATTGTATTTTGAGCCATATCTAGTAACATAAACCTCTTCATCCACCAAAATCCACATATGTGGAGTTATAATGTCATCATCCTAGAGCCTGGTGTTATGTATAATCCAAAAAACATAAAGGATAAAACTTCAACCAATTTTCAAGAACTATTGTTTGGTCAAGACATCAAAGCTTCAAAAGTAGCGAAGTTATCCTATTTGTTAAAGATATTGACATAAGTACAAAAAAGAAAATCAAAATAGCAACAAGGTTAATTCTTTCATAGATGATGCATAGGAACTAATTAAGTATATGACTTATAAGAACATTCAAAGTTGTGGAATCAAATAATATATTAAAGCTCCAAGTAATAAAACCTATAGCAAGCCCACAAAATATCATGAGAAACAAAAATATTTAATTTAATTAGAGTACCCCTAAGAGGGGTCAATTATATACAAATGATATATTGTAGCTGTTGCACCAAAATTTTCTAGAATTCCTACTTTAAAGGAACCTGTTGTAGTCACTACAACACCACCCAAATATTTTGGGTATCCCACCGCTTGCCCCAGGCTGCTAGGGTTAAGATAAGGCATTTAACCAGTTACTCTCCCTGCGACCTTCCCTATCCAACCCCTTTGATGCGCCCACTCACGCTTCATACATTGCATCAACACGTCATGCTTTATCTCATACATAGGCCTTAGGATCACATTAGGGTTTCGAAGGTTAATGGCTTCATTGATGCATTGAGAGTCTCTCATGACTTTGAAGCTCATCTTCACATGATATGCATCGCGATTAGTAGATGTCCCATATTTAAACAAGCATGCATTCAAGTTGGCTTCCATTACGATTGGAAATATTAGGGTTTGGGATTAAACCTAGATTGTCAAAAGCGTGACCCCCTCTTTGTTGTTACCAAATTCGCAAGCCTCTAGGGGTGCGTTCTCATTGGCATCGGTTAGCATCATGGTGAGAGTCATTTCAGAACATTTTCCCCAAGTTCTTGGCAGATCCTTCACCTCAGCATGTGCATTAGGGTTTGTGAGGGTCATGACTTTCCCTTAGCATCTTTGTAACCCTAGGTGCATGTGATTGAAGGTACAAACCTACTTTTAAATAATCCTCACCTTCTAGGGTTTATGGGAATATATTTTTTCGATGGCACTGCCTCACTATCATGCTCATCCCTTCCAAATGCATTTGGGTTTGTGTATTGTGGTCCCCATCTTGCGCACCTGAAACCCTGATAGCTACATTTCCACAAACATGTGTTATCACTGACCGAGCATCATAACATCATCTTGGCATTGTTGGGCCTCATTTCTATGACTGCACTAGGGTGGGAAGGGACTCATTGTTTGGCAATGCAGTTGAAGTCTAAGATGATCCCAACTTTGTTTCTTGACCATGTGCATTGTGATAGAACAAAAACATATTGCGTTGCTGCCAAAGCATCTTTCGATTGCGCTATGGTTTATGAAACTACTCCCCCCTCTCATGCATCTTTAGAACCCTATGTCATTATGAACAAGGACAATATCATCGTGGATCAACCCTCACCTTATAAAATGCATACTCACAAATGATTCTAAGATTATGTGTCCATGTTTAGATTTATCTCCCAATTAAATCTTGACTCGCTCAACCCATGCAATCCGTAACACCCTAATTTGGATTATTTATGGTTCATGCTCCTTGAATAAATAATTTTTAGTATTGTTTGTTTGCTTTCATTATCTCACATGAAAATGGATGTTTTTCATGCTCTTAGATGAAAGTGTCAATAGTGTAAGCTAACTTGTTTTCATTACATCTTGTTTTCAGGGAATTAGTTGAAGATTCCCCTTAATGTTGCACTACTAATATTATATAAAGAGGATGGCTTTAATATACCATATGAACCAAGTAGTGGCTTAATGAGAAACATGATAGTGAGGATTATGGCATTGAGTACTCTCTCATGGAACAAAAAAAACATCGTTTGGAACTAAAGAAAGGAATAACAGAGTACTTGCTTGAAACATGTGATCTGATGTAGGGAACCTAGGTAGCTAGAAATGGGCCATATTCTGTTGTGATCCATTTGCCATATTATTAAAATTATATGTGTGGTGAATATGATATTAGAGTTCACTCACGCCAATCTTCATAAACCCGAATATTGCACCATCGTAGATCATGATGTTGTCATGTTGTGACTCTTTGAGATATAGTTCATGAGTCGAATGCTTTCGATATGACAACCGACTAAAGAAAAAGGAAACAAGAAGAGGTAGTGTAACCAACACTAAAGAGACAACACTATGCCACAAATATCTAGTTCACGTTGAAAGTGGCTGCAATTTGCTTTAAAACACGCATGAATGATGGCACACTCCCCACCGGTTTTATCTCAACCATTAAGAGGTGCCCATAAGAACAAAAGAAATAAATATTGTGTCGGTTGATATACATGGCATATCAGTGTGGGAATCTAATGCAATGACACCATCATCGGTCATGAGAAGGGTCAACAGAATGCATGCCATGTCACTACACACAAAACGCTAGCAAATTCAAAACCTGCGGCTATGTGACAATGAATTGAGCATACAAGCCATGATTCTCATGACACCTGAGCGTTATAGATATGCCCACACAAAGGTTGAAATCATGTTCTCATCAAAGGATACTGAGCTACAGATATGTAGAAAGGATGAGAGGAACTGAACATTAATAACGCTTCCAGATCTGTATAAAACAAAGGGAATATTTAGTATGAGTTCTTAGAACTCCAATGGAAAAACTACTTGCATAAATGATTGCCCCTGTCCATATGACACAGGTCATCAGTGAAGTCGCATCATGTTTAGATCAAGGGACTTCAAGACTTCAACCACGTGGAACCACTCAATGAAAATAAAACACTATGCCTAAGATCCTTAAGGGAGCAAGAAGAAACGTTTCAACACTCTTTCAATGTTTCCAAAGTTGCTGGCAGGATCTTGGTCGCACAATAATGGAATCATGTGCTTCATCTCAAGTCGTCTTCCTGGATCAGGATTGTTTAGATATGGCACATCGACTAGACTAGGCTCAGAAGTGAAGTGTTTTTCTCTCACTAGTCACTAAGTCACACTCCACATCCTCAGGCAAGCCTCTAAGGAGTGCGACCTTTGCGAAGATGTGACTTTGCAATTACTTCTCAGGGTTCAATCATGGGAAATACATGGAAGAAACGGGCTCTTCCAGTGAATGTAATTAAAACACCAATGCTTCTTGCCAAAAAATTTCGAACTAGTTCAATGAAAATAATAAGAGATTTATCTGCAGAGACAGATTGTTAAACAACAACTAAAGAATGAATGTGATTTACATTGACAGTTGAGTCCATCTTCAAATCAAAGCTCTAATACAATAACAAATGGAAGTTGTGATATTGAAGACTTCAAATCAGGTAATTCCAGAGCAAGAGCTCAAGTTGAAGATTGGATTGTGGAAACATTAAAGGTCAATGACTCCTTTGGTTCTAGTTCTTATGAATCAAATTATGAATTTCCTTGTTTTTCTCCATATTTCAATTCCGGTGTTGATGTCCTAAAGGCATTTGTAAAGGAAAAAGGTCTGAATGTGACATATATACAGTCAGGCAAATAGGGGGTGCAGAATGCAAATGTAGTAAGCGTAGTAGCAGTGTGTGGGTTGCAAAGTGATCCTTCGAAGGACCGTTGCAGTCAGTGGAGCTTCAACGACCTCTACACAAAAGTGTGAATGTTATTTCGTTGCATGGGCACATCGATACTTGAAGCCTGATAATACGTTGTGCATTGAAGCTCATATGCGATGTTTAAAGACACAGAGGATGGGACCCTTGACAACCAATGCTGCATTGATAAAATTGATTTGTCTGCATTGGAGTTCTGGAGTGTGGCCAGGAAAGTTTGCAAATATCACTACCAATATGTAACACTCTCCAGCTAAAATTGACCTGGCCAAAATTAACATTTCATGACCCACATAAGTGAAAATTCACGGCCTCCAAGTCGTTGCAGTGCAGAGTTCACCCAGTCATGCGACCTAGCGACCCTTGGAGGTCACACAAGTCGCAAAGGTCGCACACATACCTAAATCAGGCCCTACTACACATGTGACTTCCAATAAGTGAGCGTATGTGACCTCTTATGGGGTAGGCAAGCCACAGAGTCACATCTCAAGAAGCAATCACGCTAATCCTAGGTTTCATAAATACATTGTGTGTCCAAAAATAATATTTAAAGATCAATTAGTGCAAGTTTCGAAGGTTGCAAAGGGTTTTTTTATTCAATGGAAATGACAAAGGAGTTTTACTTAACACCTTTCCAAATGTTTGAAAAACAACGCAAAGAAACGATTCCCAGCATGCGCGTTGAGGATGAAAGGCGCATGAAAGGTGATATAATAATAATAATCTAACCACTCAAGGAAAGTAACAACTAATGCCACCTTAGTTCCAAGACATGGAGCATATCAATGTACAAATTTATGACCATGATGTTGCAAGCAATTTCGAGGCTAAGAATTATTGCTCATTATAAATTGTGATATTTATTTCTATATTTCATCAAAGTGCATTTTCTTGATGCTTAATTAATAATTTTGTACATTTGTAGAATTGAAACGAAAAAGGAAAATACCTACCATTTATACAAACACTTGGGCCGAATTGGTTGCTAAAATGACTCAAGGGATCGATGTTGCAGAAATGCATGATCCTGGTCAACAAAAAATATTGAAGTCAAGCTAGCTCCAAGGCAGAAGAAAGGTAGCAAGATGTTGGTCTATGCAAAAGATTCAAGGTTTATCATGAAGCTTGCATAGCAAGCCAAATGGTCCCTTGCAAGCTCCAAGAACCCCTCAATAAACTCCAAGGCACATCACCAAAGGGTTGATGAATGTGAGCAAAGCATAGTGGCAAGAGAGTAAGGCAGTTCCAGGACCAAACATTCACATCATTGCGACATATGGGCAACAAGAATTATTGGGTTTCTAATAACCCTCTACATCCTTCTCTCTCTCTCCATCATCATAATGTAAATATCGCCCACCATTATATCAATAGCTACAATAGGATTGATATGGGCATGTAACAATCATTTTGGCTTGAGAAGGAAGTGGGGAAGTTGAGGAGTCGGGAGGGTAGCTGAAAGGACATGAGGGAAGGTCAAGGGTCAACAGGAAACAAGAAGAGGTAGTGTAGCTAACACTAAAGAGACAACACTATGCCGCGAATATCTAGTTCACATTGAAAGTGGCTACAATTCTTTTTAAAACACGCATGAATGATGGCACACTCCCCACCGGTTTTATCTCGACCATTAAGAGGTGCTCACAAGAAAAAACGGAATAAATATTGTGTCGGTCGATATACATGGCATATTAGTGTGGGAATCTAATGTGATGACAAGACTTCAACCACGTGGAACCACTCAGTGAAAATAAAACACTGCGCTTGAGATCCTTAAGTGAGCAAGAAGAAACGTTTCAACACTCTTTCGAATTTTCCAAGGTTGTTGGCAAGATCTTGACTGCATAGTAATGGAATCATGCGCTTCATCTCAAGTCATCTTCCTGGATCAGGATTGTTTAGATATGGCACATCGACTAGACCAGGCTCAGAAGTGAAGTGTTTTTCTCTCACCAGTCACTAAGTCACACTCCACACCCTCAGGCAAGCCTCTAAGGAGTGTGACCTTTTCGAAGATGCGACTTTGTGATTACTTCTCAGGGTTCAATCATGGGAAATACATGGAAGAA
This sequence comes from Pinus taeda, assembly GCA_000404065.3. Classification (NCBI taxonomy): domain Eukaryota; kingdom Viridiplantae; phylum Streptophyta; class Pinopsida; order Pinales; family Pinaceae; genus Pinus; species Pinus taeda. Next base: position 71,472 of record APFE031066621.1, read on the forward strand.
ATGGGATCTTCCAGTGAATGTAATTAAAACACTGATGCTTATGGCCAAAAATTTTGAAACTAGTTCAATGAAAATAATAAGAGAATTATCTGTAGAGACAGATTATTAAACAACAACTAAATAATGAATGTGATTTACATTGGCAGTTGAGTCCATCTTCAAATCAAATCTCTAATACGATAAGAAATGGAAGTTGTGATATTGAAGACTTTGAATCAAGTAATTCCAGGGCAAGAGCTCAAGTTGAAGATCGGGTTGTGGAAACATTAAAGGTCAATGACTCCTTTGGTTCTAGTTCTTGTGAATAAAATAACGAATTTCCTTGCTTTTCTCCATATTTCAATTTTGGTGTTCATGTCCTAGAGGAATTTCTAAAGGAAAAAGGTCTGAATGTGACATATATACAGTCAGGCAAACAGGAGGTGTAGAATGCGAATGTAGTAAGCGTAGTAGTAGTGTGTGGGTTGCAGAGTGATCCTTCGAAGGACCGTTGCAGTCAATGGAACTTCAACGACCTCTACACAAAAGTGTGAATGTTATTTCGTTGTATGGGCACATCGATACTTGAAACCTGATAATAAGTTGTGCATTAAAGCTCATATGCAATGTTTAAAGACACTGAGGATGGGACCCTTGACAACCAATGCTGCATTGATAAAATTGATCTATCTGCAATGGAGTTCTGGAGTGTGGCTGGGAAAGTTTGCAGATATCACTACCAATCCATAACACTCTCCAGCTAAAATTGGCCTGGCCAAAATTAACATTTCTTGACCCACATAAGTGCAAATTCATAGCCTCCAAGTCATCGCAGTGGAGAGATTCACCCAATCATGCGACCTAACGACCCTTGGAGGTCACACAAGTCGCAAAGGTCGCACACATACCTAAATCAGGCCCTGCTACACATGTGACTTCCAATAAGTGAGCCTATGCGACCTCTTATGGGGTAGGCAAGCTGCAGAGTCACGTCTCAAGAATCAATCACACTAATCCTGGGTTTCATGAATACATTGTGTGTCCACAAATACTATTTAAAGATCTAGTAGTGCAAGTTTCGAAGGTTGCAAAGGGTTCTATTATTCAATGGAAATGACAAATGAGTTTTACTTAACACCTTTCCAAATGTTTGAAAAACAATGCAAAGAAACGATTCCCAACATGCACATTGAGGATGAAAAGGCACATGAAAAGTGATATAACAATAATAATCTAACCACTCAAGGAAAGTAACAAATAATGCCACCTTAGTTCCAAGACATGGAGCATATCAATGTACAAATTTATGACCATGATGTTGCAATCAATTTCGAGGCTAAGAATTATTGCTCATTATTAATTGTGATATTTATTTCTATATTTCATCAAAGTGCATTTTCTTGATGCTTAATTAATGATTGTGTACATTTGTAGAATTGAAACGAAAAAGGAAAATAACTGCCATTTATACAAACACTTGGACCAAATTGGTTGCTAAAATGACTCAAGGGATCGATGTTGGAGAAATGCATGATCCTGCTCAACAACAAATATCGAAGTCAAGCTAGCTCCAAGGAAAAAGAAAGGTAGCAAGATGTTGGTCTATGCAAAATATTCAGGGTTTATCATGAAGCTTGCATAGCAAGCTAGATGGTCCCTTGCAAGCTCCAAGAACCCCTCAATAAACTCCAAAGAACATCACTAAAAGTTTGATGAATGTGAGCAAAGCATAGTGGCAAGAGAGCAAGGCAGTTCCAAGACCAAGAATTCACATCATTGCGACATATGGGCAACAAGAATTCTCAGGTTTCTAATAACCCTCTATATCCTTCCCTCTCTCTCCATCATCATAATGTAAATATCGCCCACCATTATAGCAGCAACTACAATAGGATTGATATGGGCATGTAACAATCATTTTGGCTTGAGAAGGAAGTGAGGAAGCTGAAGAGTCAGAAGGGTAGCTGAAAGGGCATGAGGGAAGGTCAAGGGTCATGATAGGTGAATGGTCACCTAATCTCTATAAATGTTCCCTCGTGCCTCAGTTGTAAGGGGACTTTGGCACTTGAGTTGAGGCTAGGAATAGATAGATGATTCATGCTTGCGAGATAGAGCCACTCATCTCTTGGCAGCTAGTAGAGTGGATTGGCAGTGGGGCTAGGGTTTTGGCATTGGGCAAGGGTATGAGCAGCCCATGTTCCACTACTGGGTTTTGACTAATTGCATGATTTGTATTTGAAGTTGTAGTGACATTAATAAGATGTTATTTATCTTTGGCATTGATTCCCATGCTTACTCATGGTGGTTGTATTATTTGTCTAGTACTTCACTATATTTGTGTGTGCACTTTCATACACACAATATGTTATGGGTTGGTACATAGTGGTTGCATGTATGTTCTGCTTTTGAATCTATGTTTACTTGTTCCTCACCATGTCGATGACCTATTGTGAACTACTTTGCAATTAACTTATGGCATGTTTCCTATTTAGTGTATGTCTGATTGGGTTTTAGCTCACTGATCCCTCTCATGGTACATTTCTTTTTATTGTTGCTGAGGCTTGTTTGTACCTCTTTGTGAAATTTGTCAATATTGGGCTGATTTTTTTTAAGTGCCTGAGCATTTCATTCTTGTCCCCACTCAAACACTTTCTCATTTGATAACCAAGCATGGAAACAATCATGGTGGCAGTCGGGCCCACATACCAAATGGGGCTCCTATCCCAAACAGTGTGAGGTCTAATTGGGACTTCACACCAGGGAGACCCCCTTAGTTGTTGGCGGTACATTTCGGCTCGTCAAAAGAACCATAATAGTATAAATGTTTCATGAACTTTAACTAGAATGAAAAACAAAATCTTCTAGAAGAAAGGAATTTAACCTTAACATTGGAAAATCGCCAAAGACTTCTGGAAGATAGGACTTTCAGGGTAAGATTTCTAGAATTCTAGAAGGAACACATGGCATTTCTCACACAATCCATGCATTGGAGAGATGATGAGAAGAAACACACATCCATTCTCACTCTCTAAACATGGGGGAAATGAGGTGAAAATAGAATAATAAATCCATTATTCTATTTATTAGGCTAAAGGTTAAAATGGCATTGTAATTAAGACTTTTGTTTGAATACACAAGTATATGAGGCTTAAAAATTAAATATGATGTGCCAAAACTAAAACCAACAAAGTGTAAGTGAGGTAGGAATATTTTACAATATAATTATTAAGCCCTTTATGAATCCCTGTGTAAAGTCCTAAATAGTGAGTTAAATTTTGATTTTTATATTAGTATGGTTGGCTAGACCCTTTGATTGAAATTGTACACTTTGTCTCCTCTCCATGGACACACACTACGGAGATCCAATTTTCGGATGATCTCATCTTGTCATGTGCATTATTTCATTATAAAAGAAGTTTTCACATTCAAAGTGGATTGTTATTCATTGATTTTTTATCATTTTCAAGGTGTCTGCTTCATAAAATTTGGGATCAAATCCTATGATCCTAGGGTTTTTCCCATCCATTCAATATATCCTGGCATATTCACTATAGTTTATTTATTTTATTTTAATAGTTTGTTGGGAAGTTTTAGATTGTGAAATTTTGAGTGGCTTGAGGAGAAATATCAAGGTAGAAGTGATAAAATTTCAATTTATGGTTCATTATACTTTCAAATATTTACCCTATGGAAGATAAGGTTTGTGACTAATCGTGAAATCAATTTTAAATGAGTCATCATGGAATTTTTTCTCTAAGTCCTTTTTTTGGCAAGTTTTAGAAAGTGAAATTGTGTGGAGACAAGGTGAAATATCATTATATTTCTCATAGAAAATTTATGTTTTGGTTCACTTCACTTTAGTATATATAGTCTATGGAAGATAGAGTTTGTGACTAATAATGAAATAAATTTTAAAAGAGTCATCTTGGAATTTTACCTATCGTTTTCTTGTGGTGAAGTTTTAAATTTTGGAATTTTTAGAATATTGGGAAGACGTAAAGAATTACATGTGAACAAAAATTTAAATGCTTTTATATTTTATGAGATATAACTAGTGGAATTTAGGTTTTTTAACTAGTCCTTAAATTAGTCTTAAACAAATCATATTGGCACATTTGCTATAAATTTTCAGTGCTATGAAATTTTTAGGAGTTTTTGAAGTCATATCAAAGTACCAGAGGCCAAAATTTAAGAAGAGCTCAAATTTCATGGATCTAACAAGACCAAAGTTAACCATATAGACATTCTCCAAATTAGGTGTTGAAAGGTACACAGTTGACAAGTTCATAACTTTTGATTGGAAGATCTATTTTTTTAATTAAAATTGTGTGATAAAGATGAGTATTACTATTTTTTTTATATGGAAAAAGGTTCGACAAGAAATATTGTTGGTACTTCCTCATAAAAAATTAAACATGACCTATGAAGAAAGTGAAGGCTTAGAAAGAAAGGTAACACAATTATAGAACCAGGTTGATGAAATCAGTGGTAATATGTTGAAGCAAGTGGATTATCATGTTCTAACAAATACATTAAAAATGAAATGGGATATCAAATGAAAAAAATATGGATAAAATGGAACAAAAGTTGCATGAAAATAAGGAAGAAATAAAAACATCCATAAATGAAAACAAGGAATAAATATAAAAAATACCAAAATCCATGAATAAAAATTGGGAAGGAATGCAAAAAATACAAAAATCCATGCATAAAATAAGGTAGAGATACAAAAAATAAGAAAATATATGAATTCCATCAAAACATTCCTCTTATAGAGGCTCCCTAAAAGGGATATGGAGATAAAAGGAAATCATATAAACAAGGAGAACAATTGTGTTGAGACTCAATCACACACTAGGGTATTTTATCACATTTGGAGAGCACAAATATTGAACCTCATAACCATGATCATTCATCACTCAAAGATCCACATCAACAAGGCTTCAAGTCAACACAAAGGAACTACTTTATTTCAAAGGATCAATTCTTTAATTTACACCAAGTGTCAACCTTTCAAAAAATAACTATTCCATTCTTATATTTAGAAATTTATCAATATTTATGGCATCAATGGCTTTGGAAATGAAAAAAGGATTGCATTGTCTCTTGGTCCATTTTACTAATGAATCGATAACACATTGTGAGGATATTAAGAGAAATATATTCTTTAGCTAATATAAATCTTTAGCAAAAAGGTCCAATTGTAAAGTACATTCAATAATTCCAAAAATTAATTCTTAGGGTAAATGACATTCTAGATCTCTTTATGGGAACTTTAATGGAAAACATCCAACATGAAGTGCATCTCTTTGGACCTAAATCCCCATAGCATGTTTTTAGCTTGGAAAGGAATGTTTAAAGTAAAAATACAGCTACTAGAAGAGTGGTCACTAAAAACTATTGAGAGAATCATGCTCCCACTCCTAAACTCACTAAATCGACAAGATTAAGACCTCAACAAATGGATGGAAGAAGAGCAAAGGAACTATGCTTCATTTGTAACAACAAGTATAGTAAAGGGGATACATGTGGTGAAAAGAAATTATTCTATATAGGCCATGAAGGGGAAGAAGTTCAAGAATTGGGACCATCATAAGATCTACATATAGAAGAGACTACTCTATTCATATATTTCTAGGAATAAATTAGCATTAGTACTCCACAAACCCTCAAGATAGAAGGAAGTATCAAAATTAAAAGGGTGATATTTTGTATTGATTTGGGTAGTTCCCATGACTTCATCAATTAGAAATTATTAAAACTCATGAATTGTGTTGTATTTCAAGAACCAAACTTTCATGTAATGATTATAGATGGAGGTACCAAAAAATCTTTAGAGAAGTGCCATATTGTTCAGTTCAATATGGGGGAGTATTTATTGGATAGTCCCGTGATTGTAATCAAAATGGCTGGTGTTGACATTGTATTAGGTTTCCAATGGTTACAATCATTGGGAACAATGGCCCTTAATTTTTAATATATTTTCATGATGTTTTCCTCATAAGGTAAGGAAATTGATCTTAGAAGCATTCAAGAGAAATCCTCTAAAGTGATTAACTCTAACAACATGACCAGATTACTCAAAAATTTACACCACGGTGTAATTGCACAATTGTGCTCACTAGATGTTCAAAAATCTATATTCTTTCCTAAAAAATTTTAACAACAATTGTTCCAAGGAATTTGGAGAGATGCTTAAGGGTATTCCACCAATTTGAGATCATGACCATGCTATTCATTTACAACTTGAAACTTACCACCTAACATTAGAACTTACAGGTATCTATATGCATGTAAGAGTGAGGTTGAATGTATGATTTAAGAAATATTAGAGGCTAAAATCATTCTATCTATTCAAATTACTTTCTCTTCACCCAAGGTGATGGTTACAAAAATTTTTTGTTCATGGTGTATGTGTCCACATTATAGACAACGAAAAAAAAGTACCATCAAAGATAAGTTTATTGTTCATATCATTGATGAATTATTAAATGTATTGCATGGATCTATTGTTCAATCTACTATAAGTTATAAAACCGACTGGAGGTCTAGGTGGAATAGGCAGGTGGCCACCAATATCCACCTGGATCAATGGTGAAAATGAATTTTACGACTGACATTTTTTTTAAGTTTAACTCTTGTCTGGTGAATCGAATAGAATTTGCATTGGTGCACCTTATATACAGACAACACCATGGTTTTTATTTGTATAAAAAATAACCCTGCATGGTGCATCATTTTATATTAAGCATCGGGGCCTTCGGTTCAATTAACAACATTGGTGTGTATAATATAATTAGCACACCGCAATTTTTAAATTAAAAACCCCACAACAGTGCTCCATATTGTTTATGCGTTAGGGCGTCATGAGAGTATAGCATTGGACTGGGAAAAATGATTTTTATGACCAGCATTTTCTTAAATTTAACCATTTACTCATGCTATCGATATTATATGCACTGACGCGTATTATTTACTTAGCGCACCATTATTTTTTTATTTTTATAAAAGAAACTCTTCCACGGTGCACCATATGTTATCAAGCATCGATGTGTATAGGTATAGTAATGCATCGATGCGTTAGTGTATTATAGATGCATCGTTAAAAAAAAATCCACTAAAATATCCCCTTGTGCAGCTTCGCTAGTGACCTCCGTCAAAAACAATTTTTTGGGCTATTTTAATAGGAGTTTCTGCAAAAACTTTTGCTAGAGGTTCTTTTCCTAGTAGTACAAGCGATGATTCATCTACCACTACTTATGCTGGAGCTTGTTCATAAATATTATGACAATATTTATGTCATCGTGTCAAGCCTTGCTAAGCTGTTCCAGGGTAAGAGTGATGTGTCATAATAAATTGTTTATATCATTCGAAGGGTGTGGGGGGAGGGGCTCCATAGTCCCAGGTGGTTGAGCAAGCATGGGGTCACAACATAACCTTGGTCAGGGTCACTTTGCAAGTGCCTACCTTTTAGGCCCCCTCTTTCCCATTCCCCTTCTCACATGCCCACGTTGGTAAGGCCTTGCCATGTAGGCAACTCTAGAACTAGTGTAGGCACACCTTTGATTATCCATGCATCCAAGAGAATTTTCAACAACCGTAATTTGACTGATACCTCCAACACAAATAAAAACTCCAAACACAACCTAGAAAACCAAAATATAATGTATTCATTAAACACCATGGGTAAAGTCTTAAGGAAGTCCCATGGTGTTCAAACCAACTACAACAAACTAGCAAGGAGGTGATATGATATCAGTCGTTGAAATATGAATCCAAATCCCTCGTGGTGTTAAATCCAACTCCAAAACTACCAATGCTACCCCATAAAATTATAGTAGGAGCAAAACCTCCAAAATGACCCAAATATAAGGTAAAGAGACTCGATTCCACCTCAAATAAGCTCAAGGACAAACCGATAGAACTTGATGCTCCCTCAACCCCCACCAAAATGCACATAAATACGACTACTCTAAGAACTGAAGAGATAACTTGGTTGGCTTGGGGAGAGGGCTGGAAAAGCTCCCTCTAACCAAACCCCTCAACCCCTCAACAAAGAAACAAGACCCCAACAACCCCATATTGATACAAAGAAATAGAACTGACATGAATACCATTCAGAAGCCAACACTTTTGGAGACTTACTTTACAACCATACACCCTAGAAACTATAAGACCACACCAAGGGATAAATCCACAAATCCATACTTTTCTCCCGACCTGGGAATTACAGGTTGAGTTCTGAAACCACTATAGTATGGAGATGGCATACACATGAGTTACAAGATCAATTACCCCTCCATAAATCCCCAGGAAATAGCTCCATATGTCAGGATCCCAATTGAACTTCAACTAAATTGATATTCCCCCATTCTTTTCACTCCAAACTCTAAAGATACCATCCCCAAAAACCACTCTCAAAGTGAGAAAACTATGAGGCCAATGTAATTTAGCTTCCTATTTGATTGAGACAGGCTGAGCTCGAACCACCCTCACACCCCCCACCCAAATTGCATACTAGACTTTCCCCCATGCAACCAACATAACAACTTCATAGCAGGTGTTTAAAACTTGACAAAGTTATCCAGCGTCTCATCCATTAAATTGACCTTACTTCACGAGGTCGCGTGGAAAGAGGGTGCCACACCACCTTCCTTAATTGACAAGAGGGTCGGTGGGGTGACAAGCACCCTCCCTGATACCCATACTTCCTTGTTCTGACACCCTCATCGAGGATTCATGAAAAATAATTTATTTGAATTGTAATTACAAATTATTGGTATGGAATGCATCCATTAAACATATTAATATGTCCATAAAAATGTTTTCATATATTTATGTCGTAAGGCTTTCCCTCTGGGATGAACTCCCCTCCTTGCCCTCCTTCCATCTCTATACTCTATCTGATGAATCGTTAGACGATTGGAGTGTCTCCAGTCATTGATTTAATAATTGAGTTTCGAGGTTTCGATGTGTTGGTGTTGGTGTACGTGTTGGGATTGCATCTTACCGTGAGATTACCATGGTTAACCAACACATCTAGTTGTAACTTCATTACCAGATTCCAAATCAACGACTATGGACAATAGAACCGAAGGATGGTACATTATTTTGCAGGGGAAAATTCGAGCCAAGGCCACCTCCATCTCGTGCCTTTGGGTCATCTAGGAGGACCCGTGGAAGAACCTCTTTCATACAAAGTGGCCTTCGCTGGGCTTGCAGACAGTGGTTTCAAGTAGAACCGAAGGATGGTACATGTATTTGCAGGGGAAAATTTGAGTCAAGGCCACCTCTATCTCGCACCTCTAGGCCATCCAGGAAGACCCGTGGAAGAACCTCTTTCATACAAAGTGGCCTTCATTGGACTTGTAGGCACTGGTTTCTATCGTGAATGAAGCAAGAAGTTACAAGAAACTCGATGCTCGCCTCTCAGATGCATTGATTTTGATGGATATGTCGACTTCTTTCACAGCAGGTTGTTTCTTCAAATCCTTATTCGAAGTTTTAGTTTTGTTCCATGGCACTTGTAAGTCCACTAGAGTAAAGGCTCCCAGGAAGCAAAACGCCATCAATATTAGTGGTTACCTCCATTTGGGTTCAATTTTATTTATTTTTGAAAAGGATAATAGGGCTTTTGTTCTTGACCTTTAGGGTTTCAACCAATAGATTTTAGGGTTTTAATGTTAGGGATTTTAATGTTTCAGGTTGTTTGTAAGTGTGTTCCACTGCCATTGCCTTTTAGCCATAAAAATGGTTTTGTTTATGATATGGGTAGGTATGGATTGATATACTTGATGGGAATGTATGTATACTAAAGAAGAGGTCCCATGGAGGCGTGCCTTAGCTGCTTCTGAGGGTTAGCGTGGAAGCCGAATGGACAAAGCAGTCCAAGGGACCTTGGGATGTGAATCCCAACGGTCACCATATTGTACTATAAATGTACATCTTTTGTTAATAAAAATTATACTGAATGATTTATCTTTCCTATTGTTTTCCTATTTGTTCTCCCTAACCATGTCTGTTTAACATGGTATCAGAGCCATGATGAGTGGCCTGTTTTCCCTGAGCAACTGACCTGAGTTTCCTTGAATAGTGCTGGCACAGTCTTCATTACCTGAAGAACGCCTGCCTGCCTGCCTGAAGCTGAATACCAAACGACTGAAAGAGTAACGCTGCCTGGCCTGACAATAACGCCTCTGTCCTTCCATTTTGAATTATTTCGCTGGAAAGAACGGTGTGAATTATTGGGAGGGATTCCGCTTCTGCGATTTAGCTGCTGATGATAATGGCGATTTGGCTGCATTCACCTGATTACTCAGTCCTGACATAACGCCTCTGTCCTGATTATTGCACCTGCGCCTCCATTGCATGCATTCCACCGTGAGTTCGAGTTCCAGTTCGATGAAAATAATGGACAGAGTATATGCAAATGGCAGAAAGAAGCGTTTGAATATGGCAGAAAGAAGCGTTTCAATGCGCTAATTACGGTTAAGATATGCATTATATTGAAGCAGACGTGAGACAGAGAGGTTACAAGAACGCATAGATGTATCATGTATTGTGTTGATTGCATGGTGCGTGATGGCAAATAAAAGAAATCTAAAAGGTTGAATGTTACTCTACCTGCAAAATCTGAAGCGTTATGATAGGTACATGGCATACGTTACACTCCAAACTTCAAGGCAGAGCATATGCCAGACCTGAGAGGTTTTATGTCTATTCATTGAATTTCCAAAGACCATAATAGTTTGATTCTCTTGCTTGCTATGGCATCTGCTAGATAACGCCTTGAATATCGTTGCCTACCTATACAAACCCTTCATTCTAGAGAATGATTCAAATTTACAGGTTGTGGAAATGAAGTATGCATTGAGTGTGCAAAATATATGCCAACGGTCCAAAGAGAGGTTGCAATGGATAACAGAGTCTAAAAATAGTATTTAGAGTTGAGAATGACAGTTATCAGTCTTGCTGCAGGTAGAGAAGTACAGATGACAGGGATACAGAGATACAAAATGTCAGTGTCGTTGGTGACGGTGTCGACATTCTGTAGTGTACTCCAACGCAGGATTTGATCCCTTTCGTTGCCCGCCTCCTTTTGTGAGACTGGTTGGAATTGTTGCAAGCGCCACGCCTGCAGTTCGAGCTTCATGGCATATGCAAATCCTCCACTAAGAGCAGCGGAGAAGACATTAGTCGGAGAATCATGTCATAATTCTTCACTGTATGGAATCAATATCGATTCTCGGTAACCTCGTCTCCTGGATCATCAAGAATCAGACGATCGCGGCCTTTGAGGTGTCGGAATTCTTGTTGGTGTTGCCTTCTTTACTAAATTCATTCAGAGATGGCCTTCTCGACGGCCTCTGTTACGATTCTGATTGATTAATCTCTTAGCTCCTTCCGCCATTACATTTCACTGGAGTCAGTGTATCTGGCTGTCTGTGCATGAGATTCACAGGCAGAGGCACCTGAAGTGTTTGATTGGGAGGTCCCCGCGTTGGGAACTGTGCCTTTGGGCGCAGATTGGATATATTTGGGTGTAGAGTGCTGAGAGTTGTTAACATTAACGATGTTATTACTAAGGTTTTCGGCTTCTTCTTGAACGAGTAGATGCGCGTGATGAATCAATGTTCGGAGAACGTAAAGAGGATCGTGAAGGTTCTAGAGCAAATATCGTGGGCTTATTGTCATGTTAAATGTGAGCTTCGGGTGGACAACAACACACATTCTCCATATCTGAAACCCAATGCCGACATGAACTGATGTCACGATTTGGTGGCTTACCTGCATCTGGCGTTGAACATGGACGTGAGCTGATCTAGTGACAGAGCGAGGGTTTCTTAAACAAGATATATTTCTGTGGATATTCATGTACCTGCGGTCGTTAAAGTTCTGAGTATCTTGCAAAGGAGAATCATTTTCGTGTTTTATTTGACATATCGGTTGGAGCAGTCTACTTGTTGACATTCAGGCAAACTTGGAACATCAGACCTATAGATATTTGTCCTCCCTTGAATTAACAGAACAATGACATGTTTGAGGTGATCTCTGTTCTAAGTCTACAGATTGATTGAGGGTTTCTTCAGATCAAGGTCTGTTCATTATGACTTCTAGATAGACAGCCCTTAAAATATTCAGTCCAGGCAGTCTTTGCGATCTCATAATTAGAGTTACACATATGTGATTTGGGAGGTCTCTGGAGATCAAACTTTAAATCCTTTGCTCAGAGGAACTAGCCCTTGTGAAATCAATACAAATCTCTCCCTCCACACTAAACAACAGTTGTCCTATATATCTGGTTAGCGTACTTGAAGTTTATCAAAAAATAGTTGGCAAAGAAAACACGGAGTCAGGGTTTGACCATTGAAGGGTACTTAAGTCACAAACGTTTAGATCAACAGAGACTCCATCTACAACATAAAAGTGTGAAGATAACAAAAGTCATCTACAAGCATAGCAAAAAGAAGATTTTCTGATCTATGATTAGTTACTTGGCATCGAGGTAAATTTATGAACATGGTACTTATTGTTTGTTGGCATACAATAGAGGAATTTATTTGACAACCGAACATAAAGGAGAATCAATTTTCAAGATTTCCCTCTTATCATCAGGCACTTTTAATTTTGAAGAATATTGCAATTTGCCTTTAAAAGTACACTTGTGATCATTTGTTGACTTGAGTTGTTTAAATAATGACAAAAATTCATCGATTATTGGAGTTATTGAGAACTCTAATCGTATCAACGGCTCACAACACAATGCAAATAAGGAAAGACACTCTCTATGACATTGAGACATGCCTGCATAATGTACAGGAGAATATTGAGTTTTTGCAGCTTGAGACAAAGCTGCAGAAAGAAGAACTACAGCATTGGAGTCATCTTTCTGAACCTGTTTCTATTCAGAAGATTGAAACAGACTCCCATAAACAGCAAATTAATAATGCAACAATTGTACATGCAGATGCAGAAACTCAGTCTGCACTTCCCAAGCCCATCATCAGACCTTGGGAACAGCTTGTCCACAACAAGCACAGAACTGGTCTTGGATATGACAAGGACTTGTCCTTTCATATTCCAGACTACGCCAAGCCCATTCAGTTTCAGAGTGCTGGTTTCATTTATGACAGTTCACCTGCTCCTCATGACAGTTCAGCTACAGTTGTTCCAGACTCTGCTCCTCTCCCACAACAGCAACAACAACAAGAGATCGTGAAATGCCAACACTGTGACCGAGTTGGCCATCTGAAAGATCGTTGTTTTGATCTTCATCCATGTAAGCACTGTCATAAAACCAGTCATTCTTCAAACAGATGCTTCAGCAACAAACGTCCTGCAAGAACAAAGATTCATCTAGGATGGATCGCTTCTTGGCAATGGGCATCAACAGCTAAGAAGATATTTCAAACACATGTCAGAACTTGTTCCAGAATATTGAACAGTCTTGCAGTTGAGTTTTCTCCATCTTCTCACCTTGTATCTGACAGGGGGGGAAATGATGGTCATCTACAAGCTTCAAAGCCACATCAAGCGAGCCTGAGCCACAACCCGCCACATCAGTTTCAGAGTTGTAGCCAGAGACACAGATGTCCGTGAACATGCCTTCAATAGGCAATCTGGAACACTTCCTCTAGCAGAAGACTTCAGCTTCTTGCCAGCTTTGGAAGAGTTCCGAGAACTAAATTGAGAACACTTCCTCTAGCAGAAGACTCCAGCTTCTGCCAGTTTGGAAGAGTTCCAGGAATTGCATTAAGCATTCCAGAGTTGTTGGTCATCCTTAAACCATCACAGGTTGAGACTTCCCTTTTCAGGTTGAAGTTTTACCTTTTATGCGGGGTGAGACCTCCCTTTTATGGTTGAAGGTTTCCCTCTTTAAAACATAGGATCACTTCCTCTAGCAGAAGACTCTAGCTTCTTGCCAGTTTTGGAAGAGTTCCGGGAACTGCACTAAGTGTTCCAGTGTTGGTGGTCATCCTTAAACCACCGCCCTTTATACCAACATTTCATAGAGCAAATTCAGCCTAGTGCTGCCATGCAATTTTTGCACATTTTGTATTACAGCTCTCTTCTTGGACTCATACATAACCCTTCGGATTAAGGGGGGGAATGTTGGAGACCTAATCCTAAAGGGTTAGCGTGGAAGCCGAATGGACAAGCAGTCCAAGGGACCTTGGGATGTGAATCCCAACGGTCACCATATTGTACTATAAATGTACATCTTTTGTGAATAAAAATTGTACTGAATGATTTATCTTTCCTATTGTTTTCCTATTGGTTCTCCCTGACCATGTGTGTTTAACACATCTGATGCATTTGTTTGTAGGATAAGAAATCCATCTCTTGGGGGTTGCAATCTGGGAAGAGATTTACATTCTTCGTTTAGATTTTTAACTGTTTCTATTGCTTGACTGGACGATCCTGATTTTAGGTGCTTTCGAAAATGAGCAGTTTTTTCTGATAACTTGGGAATATATTTATGGATGTAATTCAATACTTCCAAAAATATTTGAATCATCTTAGTATCTTTAAGCTCATTGAGAAACTCCACAAGCTTTGTAAGAACATGAGGCTGCATTTGTATATGTTTATCTACTACATGAATTCCAAGAAAATCAATATTGTCTTGGAATAATACCATTTCATTTTCTGATAGGACAATACCATGATTCTTAACTTCTTGTAGAAATATTTCTAAATGGGCCAAATGTGTCTGTAAATTTGGACTATGAATCAGAGTGTCATCAATATAAGTTATGATGAAATCATACTTACCAAATATGAAATCCATTCTTTTCTAGAGGAAAGGAGCGTTCTTTAAGCCGAATGGAACAACCTTCCATTGATAAAATCCCGCAGGGCATGTGAATTGTAGGTTTTAACCCCGTACAGAAATTACTTGCATACGAATTCTAAATCACAGGAAAAATAAAAATGCGAGAGCATAACACATAAAACAGATATATACAGAGATTTCCCACTGGATCTCAAAATTGAGACTACCAACTTGATTTTTCATTATGTTCCTTTCAATGTTACAATACATATTTATACATGTCGAAGCATCCAATACCATGGATCGAAAACCATTGGTAGGGTTGCCCAACCTAATATAGGGTCCAAAAAAAAATTTCTCGGGGAACTGCCCCGAACCCTGTAGACGGGGGCTACCTGCCCCCCGCTGCGCAATCGGCGCGGCAAAGGGGAGGCTCCGCCCCCCCTCTAACCCCCCGGTTCACTACGTAGGTTAGTCGTGGAAAGAATATAACACAACCCAACATTTATAAAGATATTTCACTACATTTTCAACTCATTCCACATGCCAAGAGTGAAGAACATCATTCCAAAGTGAAATTGTGAGTTTGTGAGGAAGTTGGAGTAGTTTCAGGAGCGCGTGACGCATTGGACTAGGCGTGCGGCACATCAGGGGTGCGCGCTGCACTAGGCACGAAGCCGCAGTGTAAAAATACACGCGCGCAGCACATCAGAGGCGCGCGGTGCGTTGGGTGAGGCACGCGGCGCACTGGGTTTTAAGCCTGAAATTTGCTTGGAAAGGCATCAAATCACCTCCTCTCTGCACAAATTTGCAGGTAGGCTCATATCCATTACTTGTGCTTGGCTTTTGAAAGATTAATGTAATGGGTTCATGATATGTTTTCCTTAGAAATCCAAGTGGAAAGCCCTCCTTTGTCAATGAAATTGTTGTAGGGTTTGAATGCAAAAAATTATTGTAGGGTTTCAAAAATAGAGTGTAACCAAGGTTGTCATTTTTCCCCATTTCCCTTTGTTTCCCATTCCCAAATCACAATTATTTTTCCCCATTAGTTCCCTCATTAATCCTACACTATAATCCCTCAAATCCTAGTCCCTCACCTCTATTACAAA